>LOND01001415.1:66178-79762 GCA_014220965.1 Paragonimus kellicotti | reverse complement strand
AAAACGAGGATGTCAGGCTCAATTAGGTTATGTAAGTTATGTCCAGTTTATTTTTTTCTCTTGTTCACATCGACCAACGACCATCGTCGTTTGACAGTCCATCCGCTCTTCTTTACAGAAACCTGGGTGTCTGTGGTCCTCTACATTGGTTTTTCTTCAGTTCTGTTGGTGTACTGTCTGGTAAATTTTTTTAGTTTTCTTTCCGTCCGACCTTACACTTTACTTCTCCTCCATATCCTCTGTAAAGTGTACCAACATGTACTCGTATATTTAACCACTTCTTGCATTATGTTTTCAACGATTTTATTTCCAGTTTACATTTTACCATTGGAGTTGTCCTCTCTGTTTATTTCTCGAGAGATAGGGGTTTCAGTTTCGTACTAGCCTATCAGGTGGCTAACCAGAATTGGTCGACTGGACACAAAGGTCTCATTCACACGCCTCCTGGTTCTTATCACTTAGAGTTTACTGCATACGTGTGTGTGAGTGGAACCACACGTGGTGTAGCGCAAACCACTTATAGTTATGATTAAGCTTAGACGTCCCTTGGTCTCGGTCACCATGAGAGTCTAATTCGAAAAGGATGCCATCAACCAACCAGTTGAAGAGAAAATGGGCAACGCTGGATGGTCTGCAAGATGAAAGATAAAAATGGGGGGAAAGGAAGAAGAAGGAATCCGGTGAGAGCTACTGGGGTACAGTTACGTTGAAAATGATCACTTGAATTTGCTGGGACATTAATCTGTCAGACATGTACACTTAGTGACTGGTGGACAATAAGTAAGCTGCGTGATCGATAAACCGAAAAACTCCTAACTGCGATCAGGGTTTGTTTTTACCCAATGGTTCAGATATTATATCTTCCATGTGTAAAGCAAGACGTGTTAAGTATTGCTTGTCGTTAAGTGCGAAGATCACACAGTGGAAAGTTCGTCGAACAGGATCTGATCCAGACATGTTAGGTAACAGTTCAAACACAATTTCAGGTGCTACAGAATAGTAACAGCAAAACAGCGGACATAGAAACTGTACTTTAGTGGAATAAAGTTCAAAAAGTGTTAGTGACACAATCAAACATTTGATTTAGTTGAGGCATTCATCTGCAATAATCAGTCAAGTCGCCGTTTGAAACACAGTCATGGAGATCACAATACTGGTGATTGAATAGTCTTTCCGACACCCCTAACTGTGAGTTGTTGTCTGGGATCAGCTATTCGTGAGAGGTAATACAATCTGCAATGAACTAAAAGAAATCACATCGTGTTCCACTAAAGACAAGAGATTCAAACGAATGCTGTGGAATAAACCAGTACTGGAACATTCATCTGATAAGTAGTAGGTGACGCACACACCGAAGTAACCTCATTGAAAAAACAACCTCAATCTAGAACAAACATGGTAGTTTCCATTATACATTCATTGATAAGGCTTGCCGGGTTTTACTAAGTTGTGGCATGCTGCCTTTGTTGACAGTGCATTCGAAGGTAATTAACACCCGTACTAAGTTCCTCTGTAGAGTATACTGACGTGTACTCGTGTATTTAACCACTTCTTGCATTATGTTTTCAACGTTTTTCTTCCCAGTTTACATCTTACCATTGGAGTTGCTCTCTGTTTATTTCTCGAGAGATAGGGGTTTCAGTTTCGTGCTAGCCTATCAATTGGCTAACCAGCATTGGCCGGCTGGACACAAAGGCCTCACTCACACACCTACTGGTCTTATTCCTTCGGGTTTACACCGGATACGTGGTGTGTGAGTGGAACCACAAGTGGTGCAGCGCAAGCCACTTATAGTTATGATTAAGCTTAGACGTCCCTTGGTCTCGGTCACCATGAGAGTCTAATTCGAAAAGGATGCCATCAACCAACCAGTTGAAGAGAAAATGGGCAACGCTGGATGGTCTGCAAGATGAAAGATAAAAATGGGGGGAAAGGAAGAAGAAGGAATCCGGTGAGAGCTACTGGGGTACAGTTACGTTGAAAATGATCACTTGAATTTGCTGGGACATTAATCTGTCAGACATGTACACTTAGTGACTGGTTGGCAATAAGTAAAACCAGTAGTAGGTGCGGGCAAAATTAATAACCACAAGCAATAGACGTAAATGATAAGATGACTATCAGAAAGCAAGGATACGCCTGAGTCTAAGACGGCTAAGGAATGTTTTGTAAAGCCCATCACGGGAAAGACAGTTGGTTTAAACGAACCACCGAACCCTAGACAAACAATGCAATCAGTTGCATGGAAAGATTCAGTGTCACCATTGTCGAGGGAAGATGGGTGTCAAACAGGACGACTGGGAACATACAACAGGACAACGTTGGGCCTATCACAGAACTTAGGAGAAAATGCACGAAAATTGAAATCAGAAGCAAACTCAAGGTATGCTAGAGACTCTTCCAATAAACAAGATGTTTCGCTAAGATAAACTGTTGGAATATGTCTAACATTCTCACACTGTTGATCTTCACACGATGAAGGGTATACGAAAGTCGGGAGTACATGGGACTTGCGGTTATTACATGATCCTGAGGAAATTTGTGAAGGGGCACTGGCTCATTCTGTTCGTTTTCCGATGTTGTTTTTACATTTTGAATTGCCGATGTGGTGGACCCAAAATTCATTCGCGGTAATCGCTGTCGTAAAACAATGCTAGATCTTCTTTCATATCTGTCTTAACAACCGAGGAATGTTTGTGCAGGGCTGACACAGGCCGAACAGTATAGTCCGGTAACAATAGTACGTTTACTTGCACGTCAGTTATATAAGTTTAAACCACTGGATGAGGTGGTGCCCACAATCGGGCATCCATATTGTATCTCGATATCCCCATCCGAATTTGAAGAATGATAACACGTATATCACAAGGTTCTTGTTGTATTAAATTATGGGACTACGTTCATCCGGCACCTTCAAAATCCAACGGTTGCACATTTTGCAACACGGATTATGGCAATGTATCAGATGGAATTAAACTAGCTGATTCTGAGAAAGTTAACTTCTTCAGAATCACCTATGCCTTCTTTCCGTAAGCTGTGTGGAAATCGGCTGCCTTGTTCATGTCCTTGAGACGCTCAGCTTCAAAGTTTGCGATAAAACTCACGTGCATATTTAAACCCTTCAAACTGCAATGACCCTAAGTGATTGTCCGCGAATGACGCAACGCCAGATGTAGTGTACTAGGGCTAGAAATGGAGGAATAGCTCAAATGCAATGCAACGTTAGACGCATTATTAATAACCTAACGGCTGACAAGTAAATGCAAGAGGTGTTGACGATGTAGATAAGCATTCAAGACAGCTGAAGTATTCATTTGCAATCACCGCAGTTTCTTCATGACTCTCTCGCAGGCTTGCCTTCAAACGCTGTTAAACCTGTCTTAAGATAGGGGTGACAGTGCCGTATGTTTGTACCCACGTGTGTGCGCAATATGGAACCGAACACAGCAGAAAGAGCTTTAGGGAGTACTTTCTGAGAGATCTCGTTTCGTTCGTACACTTTTGGTGATCACCGCACAATGTGTGAATGATCTTAAACTGAAAATCACCAGGGTTCCAAGATCTCTGTCACATAACAGAACAGTTAGTTCAGTGTCGTCAATATAAGGCGGCTTTGCATAACTCAACAGTTGTTAATGTTGAATGACAGGTTGTCATCAAGAAACCATTGGTTGAAACAGCTCAAACTGTACGCAGAACGCTGCACATCAATCGGACTCTGAAATTCGTCAGGATTTTGTGTCATTGGCCTACAGCGAGATTGGTGGTTTGGCAATGATAAGAATTCCAAGAACTACTACGATCGGCTGGGCACATCCCAGATGAATTTTTGCGGTACAAACCGAATTTTTAAAAAAAACGTGATGACTGTCCATTCCACTTGACATTTGAACTAGGTCCAACTAGCACGGCCGTAGTCGCAGAACGAACTATGAAAATGGACAATCATATATCAGCAGCCTTAATTAAAACGTCTTAATCAGTTCAAAGGTTTACAACACGTGGATATCTATCGTGGAAGCCATGTTGGGCATAGTAATATCAGAAGTCAAAACGTGGCGAACAAGCTCGTTTTCGGTGTGTCATCTTCAGGCCAAATACAACACAATAAATATGAAATTTGTTGTCAAGTCTGGATTTTGTGGAACCTAATACAGTGTGAATCTAGTATCATTTGGGGATTATGGACATGGTTACTGTGGTATCGACGACGGCAGGCCATGGTAACTTCAGTGCGTGAACAAAAGACTTCTGCGCACACAGATTAGGGTTTCGCAGCCGGATTCCGATCGCCTCCGCAGCAGCCAAGATACGACATTTCACACCTCTGGTGTGAACACGGGTGACACGGTAGATCGGCTTGAATGCGACATCCACATTGACTCTGTGACCCGTGTCAACTAGGTGGGCCAAAATTGCGCTGGAAATCTTTCGTTGTTGTCCGGTCGTCAGCCAAGCCGGATGGTGTTCGCGTATTCTCTCCGACAAGCGCCTTGTTGTGCGACCAATGTAACCTGCTCCACAGGAACAAGCGAATGAGTAGATACAAAATGAGGTAGCACTACTGGGCACTGCGTCTTTGAGGTGAAGGGATATCGCTGGCTTAGATGAGAACGTTAGTCTTAGTTGTGCAGCATGGAACGTTCTCATCAGGGTCGTTTCGAGCCTTCTGGTTCAGCGATACACTTGATAATTCGCCCTTGTAAGGCAAGTTCATATAGATGGCTTTCCGTCAGGAAGGCCCACCTAGTTGACACGGGTCACAGAGTCAATGTGGATGTCGCATTCAAGCCGATCTACCGTGTCACACGTGTTCACACCAGAGGTGTGAAATGTCGTATCTTGGCTGCTGCGGAGGCGATCGGAATCCGGCTGCGAAACCCTAATCTGTGTGCGCAGAAGTCTTTTGTTCACGCACTGAAGTTACCATGGCCTGCCGTCGTTGAAACCACAGTAACCATGTCCATAATCCCCAAATGATACTAGATTCACACTGTATTAGGTTCCACAAAATCCAGACTTGACAACAAATTTCATATTTATTGTGTTGTATTTGGCCTGAAGATGACACACCGAAAACGAGCTTGTTCGCCACGTTTTGACTTCTGATGAAATCTCCGGGTATATTTGAACAGCTGAAACATTTCTTAGTGATATGTTCAAGATTTGTCGTATTACCTCGGATATTGTCACCCAGTGAACACTTCACTATTCGGAGACTGCTGAAAGCACACAGTGGTCGATAGTTTGTTGCTTTTTCGTCGCATCCACCTGTGAAGATTGTTGTGATGTGAAGTGAGTTGTGTTCCCAATTGGGTTCAGTCAGAAGTAAGCCTTACAGGCTGTAACAGCGGTAGAGCGAACACGTGACTCAGGCGGCCTTGACGGCCAATCGGTAGGGTTCAGTTGAGAACGGCTCTGCTAGATCGATGTCAAATCAAGACGACTCAAGCTATCGAATTCGAACCAGGTGACTTGTGTCCAATTAATTCCACTAATTTTATTCTAACACGTGACACTGAAACTCAGAACAAATCATTCGCGTTACCCGCCATTTGTTAAGTATTTTTTCGTGATGTGTCGCTATGTACACTTAGGCATAGTTTATCCGGAGCGCTATCAGTATTTATGTTTCTATCAGTGATTCCAACAGAGGTTCGCAGTTGTGAAATATCAATCCTATCCGTGGCGTGCGCTGAGCATTCGCAGCATAAACAGTCTTGGCTCATGCTCGGATCGGGCTGATAACAAGGTGTGATGTACGCGTGTTTTTATGGCTATTCACTAGTTACATCATAACACTCCACATCTTCATTCATTCACGTTTCAGCTTCTATGTTATAAAAGAGTAAAGCCTACATTCCGGGTCTTCAGTCTTCTCGTTTTTGCCTAATGCATGTTTTGACGAACACTACAATGGGACCGGCCCCCTCCAAGGACGTCGTGATGCGATGGATCCACATGATGTAGTCTTCAAGTGTAAATCCAGTCTTTTCTGTTTAGTACCAGTTCTATGTAGATGTTCACTATTGTTTATTCTAAAGTGTCATGGTCGTTTATCGAATAGAAGACGCTTAAACACGGGATAACGTGATAACGTCGAACATATTTTAAAGAACAACTTGCTACTGAGAATCCAGACCAGGTTTAGTGATCGAAATTGGCTAAGCAATTTACCGAGCTGTATCATCATCACTGTGAAATTCGCCACAAGATAAGTGCTCTGACCAGTATTTTGAGAACTGATTTATCCAGTTCCATATATTAGATCAAAAACAACAGTTTCTATTACTCCTGTAACCGCGCAGACCAATGTTTCTTAGACTGTCGAAAACGGCAGTCTTGATGATAAAGATATCATCAAGATAGTAAAGGTACTGTAACTTTTTATGTATTCCACAAACGAACATTCTACTTTAAAGCTGTTCCAGTGTTGGAACCCCATAATATCGTGGTACATGTGCAAACGACTCCGTTATTATAAAAATCCAGTAAATCTTACGTATTCAAATCAATTTAGCATGGTGGCGCTTAGAATATAGTATCTAGTTTAGCAAATTTATCTGTGCGCACACAGGAACACACAATCTTACTTGGCATGGAATCGGTCCAGTTCAAGACCGAGAAACATCAACTGTAAAATCTCTGTCTCAAAACACTATGCTGGCTGATTATGTGGTGATCAACACTGTAATTAAGTTTGATTCATCACCAGATGTGTTTGAGAGCTCTACTTAAACCAAACTATCTAACAAAAGCGGTTTTTAAACTCAACATGATGTGAGCAGTTCATTGGCTAAGGGTTGTTAAGGAATAAACAAGAAGCGAACGAAAAACAGCAACCACGACGGAATAAAATGAGATTTTATTTGTAGAGCGGGTTGTGCATTTCGGAAAAACATTGTACAGTTTAACTCCAACAATTAGTGATTCAGTTTACAAGGTTTACGCTGTTTACTTTAGTTTAGTCAACGCACATTGGAATTTTTTCGGTATTTCTAGTACTGGTAAGTAGTTGGGCGTTTCCCCAGTGTGTGGGTTGAACTGATTAAGGCGAAACGCTCAGCTCACTTCAGATTAATTACAACAGCTTGTTTATTTATGACACACTATTTCCAATTACGGTCGCGAGGTAAGAATGAGAAATTCACATGAGTCCTGAAAAGCATACCAGTGATGCTGAAGACAAACGAGACACGAACATGATGGGGACCATTCGATTAGATTTGATGAAATAAACCAGTCAAAATTATGATCACCCAATAACATGAAGGCTTCCACTCAAGTTAGCCAACAAGAATCAATGACCGCACATTTGCAAGAGGTCATAACATTGTCCGATCCAATACTTTTTTCCTACACTTGTTGTCAACAGGCTGACATGTATCGTCCGCTAACCGAGGCCGCGGGTGAGTTAATCTAAATTTTCTACACAATAGATAATAACTACTTGAGTGGACTCTATATCATGTTACGGGCAACAAAGATGAATGTTTAGGACTCAACAGGATGGTTGACGAGTGACGTTAAGCTAAAAGATGCATATCGTTTTGAGGCTGTTCGCTGATCAGTACAATTATATCTTCATTCGAGACCCGTTGAATGTGAGGTTTTTCTTCATGAAAAATTGTCAATATATCACAACCAGATTACATACAGGCAAAGCGACTATCAAATGACAACTGTTTACAAACGAATAATCAGATTTGGAGCATCCTGTGCATAAACGAAACGCAAGATCTTTTGGCCCGAAGAAGCAAACAGGAAGAGCGATCGACTGGTCAAAGACACACGGCTATTGATTCAACCTGAAAACCTCGGTCTGTCGTTGGACACAGACCACGTACACGATGTACAAATGTCTTGTGCGAACCAGTGTGAATCATCAACCTATCCTTTGTAGACAAATTTACTGGAAACATGAGAAAAACAGTTCATGACAGATTAACGCAGAGGAAGCGCACATTACCAATAGCAGAGTGGAAAAAGACACTTAACATCAAATCTACCCAGTTAAACCGCAATATAAGAACTCAGTTAGCTGGTTTGCCTGAAAAAGTTATCCTTTAGCTATCACTATCCTAAAATGAACAAAAACACCTGTCGTAGGCAAAACGTGTCTAGAACTAAGTTCTAGCAAATATCACAAGACAGTGGGATGCCATATGTGACGGGAATAATGCTCCCAACCAAATTCAAGAACCTCGCGTTAAAACAGCTATGTAACTACACATATACGCATGTGTAAATAACAAAGCTTGGAGTCCCTGCCAAACGAGAACGACCGTCGTCGCAGCAGAACAAGGCTTTTGCTGGAAGAGAGCTGATCAAACTAGCAGAACTCTTCAGAGACTTATTCATAATTCGACGGTCTACCCATAGTAAAGAGGAACAATAAGGGGTTAACCAGTATCAGGACTACTAGCATACGTTGTAATGGATTAATCTGACGCCTAAAACCAAAGCTTTGACAAGTGGTCGAGAATTATGTTGCTTTGGTTTGTATTCGGCTATAATGTTTGCACAGTACGCCGAATATTATAGTAATCAGAATATTCCACATACGTCAGAAAGAACAAATTCTCGCTCAGCTTGCCACAACGTAATGAGCAAACGAAGACTCAATGGTTACAGCTGACAGCTCTGGTATCTTTGTGCGAGCAAACACTACGAGGTCGGCAAGGAGTAAGCAAGAACGAGTGAAAGGGAATAGGAGTCTTGCATCAGCGGAATTCGTCCAGCCGATACGCACACATTGACAACCCATAAGTCAGAACCGTTGACACAATGCTCAAATACCACAAAAGACGGACGAAAAGAAGAATACGGAGAGTGATAGAAAAGGCTCTTTTCGATATATATATATATATATCGACCTTTTCTGCTACCTTGGTGTGGTGGTCAGGCTTGTGTGCTGTTTTGATCCGGCGGGCTATGCTGACTAGGACTTCGGTCCTTGCAGGTTCAACCATGTCAGATTGGCCAAAAGTAAGTAGTCAAACAAAGGCTAAATACGCTCAGTGTTGATTGTGCCAGTGCATTGTTTTAGTTCCGCTTGATGTTTGTTCTTGTCTGGTCCAGTATTGTGTTTTCATGACCTCTTCGTCCCTACAATAGTAATGGTCCTGTGAGAGCATGTTGATTTTATAGGTTTGTGACTCTTGAACTTGTGCGCAGCTACTGCAATTTGGTTGTTAACGGTGCTCGAGGTGGTTGCGTTTGGATGTGTGTGTCATTGGATATGTGGTGTGTGAGTGGAACCGCAAGTGGTGCAGCGCAAGCCACTTGGGGTGATGGTTTGAAGCGCAGGCGTCCTCTGGCTTCGGTCACTGTGACAGGCTAATCCGTTTCGGATGCCGCCAACCATGTGTGTGTCAAACGCCACCTTGCGGTACAGGCTTTTGAGCCAAAGGCTTTGGTTGAGGGCCCTAATCGCTCTCCTGTCTAGGTCTGGGCGTCCTGGCAGTATCCTAAGCCCTTAAAACCATGATATCAACAACTACTGATAAAATCTCGCCCTCCTGCAATGGCAGTCCCTCAGCACGAATCATAGGGCGGAAAATACTGACGCGTCTCAGCAAAGCGAAAAAAAACTGAAGCAATTATGGGAGCGCAAGACGCTCTCCGTTGGGGCAAGGAGTGTGCTCACGCCGACGGATCGATGCAAAAGCCAAAGAACGGCCGAAACTGCGAGCTACACTGACCGCCATGGAACTGAGCCGCTATGGCGTCAACGTAGCAGCGTTGAGTGAGACAAGGCTTGCAGACCAACGTAAGCTCCGAGAAGCAGGTGTTGGGAGCATGTTTATCACGTAGGTTGCCCGGCAGATGGTACTCGGGTGCATCTATTTGGCAGTGGCTGACCGCAGCAATGCCTCGATGATAAGCGCAGCGCACGGTATCGACCTTCGAATCTTGTCCGTACGTCTGCGACTCAATCGAGGTACGTGTGCCACATTTGTTAGTTTATGGTCCAACACCGATGATACAAAGGACCAGTTCTATGATCAGCTGTCCGTCACAATCCGGTCGACACCAGTGAGTGACCGACTGTTTGTTCTGGGTGACTTGAACGCTGGAGCTAGGCGTGACTCGGTAATCTTGCCGAGCGTCCTCGAATCCTACGGCATTGGTTCAGTCAATGAGAACGGTGATCGTCTGCTCCACCTGTGTGCTACTCACGAGCTGGCTATCACGAACACCCGATTCCAGCTGGATGCGAGCGACATCACGACGTGGACTCATCCACGAAGCGGTCATCATTATTTGCTTGACTAGGTAATTGTGCGGCAACGCGATAATCGTAGAGTGCGCATAATTCGTGTGATGCGCGGCGCTGAATGTAGGCTGTTCATGACCAGATTGTTCATCCTATATATGCAAGCCTGTTTATTGTAGATCTTCCGGACAACGGCAGAAGTTGGATATCAAACGATTGGAGAACTGTGAGGCAAGAACCGCCTTTCAACGTGCAGTTGACGCTCGTTTGAAAGGCACTCCTGTGTCCATTAATCCCGAGAGTAAATGATAATAAATCAAAGAACAGGTCACAGTCGCAACTACGGATATGACCGTAATTGAGCGTCAGAAACACCCGGACTGGTTCGACGACAACAACGCAGCTATCTTCGACTTGATACAAGAGAAGAATACAGCGTTTTTCACTTCCACAATGGACCCGGAAAGCGAGGCGAAAGGAGGGACATCCGATATTTCGACGTTAACTGGTCAAATGTGTTTGCGGAATCAAGGACGACTGGTTGAAGAAGCAAGGTGAGCGCATGCTTAACTACGCCAACCGACGACACCACAACCAGTTCTACAACTCGCTTGCGGCGATTTTTGCTCGATCAGTCCAGTCTACCAAGCACTGACTGACGTGGACACCGGCTGTTCGTGCACCCAGCCAGAGGACATCATGAAGGTCTGGCGCAAACACTTTGGTAGCCTACTAAACCGTCCTGCTACCATTGATTGGGTGACCGTGAAGCAACCTGCCGCAACAGGCCGTCGAATCTTCAGTTCTTCTCTTCCCGGATTTGCCAGAGGTGCAGAGAGCAATTAGACAACTTCAAAATGGAAAATCTACAGGCAGGGAGCGATTCTCCGAATGAAATTTGACGAATAAGTGGACTGGCTTTGCAAGACGCTTTGCTCTAGCTGGTTCACTTCATCAATGAGCAGAATGTGATACCACAATATTTAAAGGATGCCCTCGTCGCACCTATGCTTAAAAGTAAGGGGAGCAAGCAATGCCCAAACAGTTATCAGGGCATCAGTCTGCTATGTTGTACAGTGTGCTTGCAAGAATTCTTCTGAACCGGCTGAATGCGAACGTTTTGAAGGCCAATGTTCCCGAGGAGCAGTGTGGATTCCGGGCGAGTCGCAGTACGATCGACCTGGTGTTTGCTGCTCGACAGATTCATGAAGAACGCCAGAAACGCTACCAACTCCTGCATACCTTGTTCACGGATTTCACCAAGACCTTTGATTCCGTGAGCCGCGAGGCGTTGTGGACGGTGCTTGGTAAGTTCGGAATGTCCAGGTAAGTTCGTCAATTTGATTAGAATGTAGGCATGAATCTAAGAGTAAAATCGTATGGATTGATCTCTGATGATTTTTACATTGTCAATGATGTGAAGAAGGGTTGTGCCCTAGTCTCAACCCTAATTAGGTTGTACTTGACCGCCATGCAAACAGTTGTTCTTCAGGACTCGGCGAAGGACGGCGTTGAGGCCGAGTACCGGACGGATGGGATGCCTACTGAATATTCGACGTTTCGGCGTCCCAATCCGATTACATACCTCAACGATGCGCATGCTTCTGTTCACATATAATAGTGAGTTGTTTGCTCACAATGGAGACGAACTACAGCGACTGGCCTTCGTCCTCGCGGCCACGCCATCCAGTTTGCGATTGGATACTAACAAAGATAAGACTTTCTTTCTTTCAACCTGCTCTAGGCTGAGGTGTTGTTTTTGCACCTGCGCCTGAGATTTACGTCAATGGAGATGCTGTTGACAACTGCGCAGACTTTCGCTACTTGGGTAGCAAGTTTGTCCGACAGATTTGTCCGCGGACCGCGAGTTACGAGCTCGTGTGGCAAAGGCTAGTGCTGCGTTCGGACGTCTTGAAAGACGTGTTTGGAAGAACCACAGCCTGAAGCCGAGCACTAAGCTCTTTGTCTACCGCTCAATGGTGTTGTCTATACTGCTGTACGGCAGTGAAACGTGGACAGTATCAGCGGAACGTGCGCTATCTAGCCGCTTTCATTTGCAATGTCTAAGACGCATCTTGGGTATTCGGTGGTCGGACATGGTTCCGAACACTGAGGTACTGCGGCGAGCGGACATGAACGGGATGGAAGCCATGCTGATGCTGAATCAGCTTCGTTGGCTGGGTCACGTCCGTCGGATGGGCGATGACCGTATTCCGAAGCAGCTTCTGTATGGACAACTGAGATCAGGTAAGCGAAATCCTGGTGGTCAAAAGCGGAGATACCAGGATGCTGTGCAGGTAAGTCTTTCACGTTGTAAAATTGATTTTAGATGTTGGGAAGACAGCGTTGAATCGGACGGGCGTCCGCAAGTTCAACAAGCAGCAACTGTGCGATACGTAAGGAATCATCTACGTGATAGGTCGTGGTGACATGACTATATGGCGTTGCGATGTGTGCGGCCGTGAATGCGCTGGCCGCCTCGGATTAGTAGGTCACCAGCGTACTCAGTGCACCGTCGGCCAATAGACGATGAGCACGTGAGGCTCAAGTAGGTTATAGCAGTTATATCCAGTTTATTTTTTCTCTTATTCATAGCGACTAACGATGAGAGAGGCGTTAGTAGAGGCATTGACTCAGTTGTTTCAACTTGTGTGGACGACGGAGACCATCCCTCCGTGCTGGGGTCACTCGATAATAGTTCCCATATTTCAAGAAAGGTATCAGGGCTCTTGCGAAAACCATAGAGGGATTAGTTTGACCTATATATATATATATATATATATATATATATATATATATATATATATATTATATAGGTTGTAGGCTTCTTCCGTTATGATTAATCTGTCACAGGCTAAAGCTAAAGGACGCCTGGCTAACCACAAAGTGCTTGCGCTGCACCTTGTGTGGCTCCACTCACACACTATGCATCCAATGTAAACCCTGAGGAATAAGACCAGAGGGCGTTTGACTGAGGCCTTTGTATCCACTCGACCAATACTGGTTAGCCAATTGATAGGCTAACTCCAAACTGAAACCTCTATCTCTCGAGAACTAAACAGCGAGAGACTTCAGTGGTAAAATCTACACTGGAAAGAAAAATTTGAAAATATGACACAAGAAGCATTCCATTATAGGAGTACATGTTAGTGCACTCTAGAGAGGATATGGAGTAAAATCAAAATGCAAGGTTAGACTGGAAGAAAACAGACAAACATTCACCATAAAGCCGGAGAAAACGAAATGTTGGAGGCCACAGATACCCAGGTTTCCGAAAATGGGAGCGGATGAGTTGCCAAACGACGGTGATCGTTAGTCGCTATGAATAAGAGAAAAAATAAACTGGATATAACTGCTATAACCTA
>LOND01001415.1:46939-66078 GCA_014220965.1 Paragonimus kellicotti | reverse complement strand
TGATTTCTATGCCAACTCTTTAAGCTGATCCGTGCCACTGGTCCCAGGCGACCGTCTGTCAGTGAAGCTATCAGCGAGGCAGATGGCACACTAATCTATAATAAGTCCAGAAGGTTAGAGCGTTGGGCGGAACACTTTGAGGGTCAATTTAGTTGGCCTCCTGCTTCTATTGTGTTGCCGCCACAAACTTGTGATGTAGCACCCTGGTCGGTAGATTTGGAACCACCCACTGAGACTGAGGTTCGCAATTGCCTTTCGGCTCTCAATCGTAATAGGGCTGCTGGCCCAGATGATCTCGTGCCGGCACTTTTCAAAGAAGGTGGAGAGGCGTTAGTAGAGGCATTGACTCAGTTGTTTCAACTTGTGTGGACGACGGAGACCATCCCTCCGTGCTGGGGTCACTCGATAATAGTTCCCATATTAAGAAAGGTATCAGGGCTCTTGCGAAAACCATAGAGGGATTAGTTTGACCTCAGTATATTATATATATATATATATATATATATATATATATATATATATATATATATATATATATATATATAGGTTGGTGGCTTCCGTTATGATTAATCTGTCACAGGTCTAAAGCTAAAGGACGCCTGCGCTTAACCACAAGTGGCTTGCGCTGCACCGTTTGTGGTTCCACTCACACACCATGTATCCAGTGTAAACCCGAAGGAATAAGACCAGTAGGTGTGTGAGTGAGGCCTTTGTGTCCAGCCGGCCAATGCTGGTTAGCCAATTGATAGGCTAGCTCGAAACTGAAACCCTATCTCTCGAGAATAAACAGGAGAGACTGCAATGGTAAGATCTACACTGGAAGAAAAAAAATTATTGAAAATATGACGCAAGAAGCATTCCATTATAGGAGTGTATATAGTGGCTACTCCATAGGACATTAGTGATTATGCAGAGATGCAGAGTTAGATATCAAGGCAGCAAGTAATCTCTTCCGGGATGCAACGTGAAGCTGCTTTCATTTGTGGATTCATTGTTGTGGCTAACCCAGAAGTGGAATATTCATCAGCCGTCATAGCACCAAAACAAGGACTCTTCAGAAAGAATAGTTGATGTGTAGGACTTCGAACTAGCAGAACCAATACCGCATCCATTATAATGTATTCATAAGTCACAGAGCATACATTAACGCATTTCTTACGGTTCTGATCAACGTAGGGAAATGCGAGTGTTAAAATTTACTGAAGTGTAAAAATACCAATCGCGTCCAAAATGATGCATAAGCTCGCGACTTGCTACTTTTTCATCTGTTAAGGATTTCTCACGGAAGGAAGTGTGCACTGGTCCAAAGAAAGAGATGGCGCTAACAATTATATCAGCAGAACGCAACGTGTATCGTTGACAGAACCCATTCCTACGGGAAAAAGCCCGTCAGTGCAGGTCTATCATGATACCCTTTGACTTGCTCGGAATACTCCATAAACAGGACCTGGTTGACACGGAAATGTCATATAGCAGCTTTCCAGAGCCCATATATCGCAAAGATGTACGCTGAATATAGCCAAACCAATATTAATTAATTTAGGTGCAAGTCCGAAGTACTGTTTGGCAAAACGGCGCCTAAGAGAGCTTTGTAAGACAGACGTGAAAAGTTTGTTATTGTAGTGAACATAAACGATCATACTATACTACACGTGAGCAGTCAGGCGAAGTCATGCATTTAGGCACTGAAGTAACCAGGGAATGACACAAATGATGTTTTCCATATAGGAACTTGACACTGGGAACTGTGATGCCCGAGATTATTCTTGTTGGTAAATGAATGTTTGTGCTCGAGGTGGTATTGAAGCATGTACCACTTGTGTCGGTTTGCTGAATAAACAATCAATATGCCGACCGAATTATTGGTTCACAACACTGTTTTTCAACAGGAAGATGAATCTGTGTGAAGTAGGGAAAATGGAATAAATGTACATTAAGCAGCATATTCAGGTACAGGAACATGGTGTTTTCAGAACTAGCCTATATAACCGAACGAGTGGAGAAATGTCATCGGTGTCTGCACGTCTACACTACGATTTACGTTAGTGAGAATCCCACCGTATCACAAAAGAAGTTGGATCCACATTCGCTAGAACTTGAGTATAAACCAGATGCCGGTACAGTCGACGCCAGTCTAGCACTGACTGAACTCTTATATGCCATCAAAACAGCCGAGTTTACGGATCTCAAAGTCAACGTAAATTAGGAAGTACTTGCACCGCGAATTCTATATAGGTAAACCCGGGTCAACTAAAGATCGAGCTGGCCAAGAATCAATCTGAAGAATTGATAAGAACAAAACTTAAACAGCGTGGAAAAAGATAAATAGAAATGTCCTTATGAAGAGCCAGGTAGTAAACCGTACGGGAACATGTTGCAGCAAAAAGTCGTTCAACAAAGCACGATCTTTATTGTCCAACTCGCACGTTCCCACGCCACGCGCGCACTCGCGTTTATGAACCGGAATTCCGATCCACAACACATTGCCGGTTTTCACGCCCACGTCGTGTGTACTTCCGCCTGATTTGTGTGTCCGACGCCTTCTGTTGGCAGTTTTTCGCCTGTCATTCCTCGTCCGTTGGTCCGATTTCGTTGAGCGATGGCTCGTCCGGTCGCCCATGTTGTCCGCAATCCACTCGCTGTGAGCTTCGGACATATCCCACGGCCATGTTGGGATATTCCACCGCGTGTTGAAATCATCGCGCCTCCGATCTGGTCATCCATCACACTTTGTTTGCCATGTTTCACCTGTTGATCCGATTCCCTTAGGCGATGGCCCGTCCGATCGCACATGTTGTCCGCCATTCGCTCACCGTGGGCTTTTGAACACATCTTCCCGTCGCGTTGAGGTATTCCACCGAGTGTTGGAATACTCGCACCTCCTACTTGATCACCCACCACAGTACGACATCGCGATTAAAATTCAACTGTAAGTAGAGAAGTAGGAACAAATGAAGCACCGTGTCAGTTTGGGAGACAAGTTACAAATGTTGAACTCGGTTCAAGTGCGTCGTGTGAATTGGCATGCCGCAGGGAATAAACAACAGTTCAATCCAGATAAAAATATGAAACTGTAGGTTGTGCAACGATCCAGTCATGAAACATGAAAACCAACTGAGTTTTTCGGCTCACAAAATCAGGATGAAAACGGATTCATTTAAAAGATCAAAGGCCACAGGTTTGTGATTACTAGCACGGCAACGTCGAACGGGTTGCGTCATTTAGAAAGGCGGAAAAACTGCGTTAGGCGTGAATCAGCGGCTACATTTATCATCCACCGGTCTCGCTCGGTTTCACATACTAACGCATGAAGGTGGTGACAAGAGCAATCGGTTTTTAAGCCCGACAAACAAGCCATGGTATCGGGACCCGCGTCTAGGCCGCAAGACACACAGGAACGGAAATTCGTACACATCGTACGTTGAGCCTCCTACAACTGAACATGGCTGATTAATGTTCACAAACTACGGATAGCCAAATTGAGTGAAAACAGAACAGAACCAATTATATTCACTGTTTAGAATAATCGTCAGACGAACGGGAATAGATTTGCATTAAATCTTAACGTTTAGCCGTGATCATGTCAAGCTGGTCATTCCACCCCACTGGCCTGACCAGGTGACGTGTGACCAAAATGCCGTCCATGTTCCGACATGAGCCGATAGTTTTGGATAACCAGGCACTTCCGACGAAAACTGTAAAACGTTTATCCAGTTGCTGTAACCAAATGTTGCATTCAACTGCACTAATACTGGCTGTTTGTTTGTAGTGCAGCATACTAGGCCGAGCACAGTGAAGGGACTGTAGGTACATGCTTAACCCGTAGGTTAGACGCGCAAGCTATCTATCCTGATATCTTCTCGGACCGGCTATACTGAAGTAGGACAAAGTCACAAAAAGATGAGTGAACAAGACCACTAATGACTGTCTCGATTAAGCACAGCAAACTGTAGTTTTTGATTACATGCAAAAATATACAACGTGTATGCAGGATCAACACTATGAATACCCACTCAGAGATGTCACATGAGTGGTGTCTCCAACGAGTGTGATTTGGCCTCAGCGTGATCGATTCGGAAACACTGTTAACGTGAGTATTGCGTGATCACCGAGATAGCCCAATAGAATTGTTCTAATCAAACATACGACTCAGGGTGTATCTGTTTGAAGATCATTAAGCGAACCAAAAGTCCTGAAGCTTTCAAACAAAGGACACCTGCTAAGAATAATGAACACAGGCTGAACGACTAGCATAGTTTCCAAAAGGCACACATGTAAGGACAACTCAAATTCCAATCTTAAAAACAAACATGAAAAAAGACGTCGGCCAACGGACCACTTGTCCACGCACATAAGAATGACGCTACCGCTTGTAAATGGACAATATAGTTGTACTTCGCTGAGTCACGTGTTCTCTCTACCGCTGTTACAGCCTGTAAAGCTTACTGTTGATTGCACCCTAATAGGAACACAACATACAGTATTCATCAAGATAGAAAGGAAACATGTTGCAGGGTGTCGACATTTCGTTTAACCTTTTCAGCCGCCTACTTGAAACAATTAATTCAAGTAGTTAAATATGACGCGAAGAAGAACAGTTTTTAATGAGGACGCCTCTTGCTAATGGATATCCGTAGAAGTCTACTGACATCCACTGCAAACCGAACCACGTTAAACAAGTTGTGTACACTGTCCCCAAAAGGGATGTGTTCATGCAGTTATCATTTCAAGGACATCACAGTTGAGCATAGGCTTCAATCCGGCTTATCTCGAAATTATTTCTCAGATAAACTTTACATCTTACAATCAACCCAGAGATTATTGTAATACTCAGTATTAAGGACTTAAAACATCCTAGAAATCGCACTCGAATTGAAACCTCCACGCAAGTAATAAGGAGAAGACCTCGTACTGGTTGCAGTAAGCAGTTCTTATTCATGAGACAAGAAGCCGAATTTATAGATGTACAACAGTATTAAAGAAATCACAGTCTGTCATTGATTAATCGTATTGCTATACACGAAGTCACAGACCGTAAGCTAATTGGTACAATACAAGTGCAGTAACGGAAGGCGTAACATTGAGATTGTCCAACCAATCCTGATGTGGTATCTTTAACGCGACGTTTGGATTGGATCTCCTGTTAGATCTTCTATTGTGTCGGGGTTTGGATAAGTGGTGAATCGAGTAGATTTTCATCACAAGTGTGTCTGTGTAAAGCTAAACGTTGACTATTTGACCACTCTACTTCTCACGTTGTTTATCAGTTCATTTTCAGTTGTTATGACTTATTGGCAAAACGGATCGGTGCCTTCGTCAGTGAATATCGCGGCATATCCCCAAGTGGCTGGTCAATTATGTGGAGCAAGACATTAGCAAGTTTGAAGACAACCAACGCAACCTATCTTCCTCGACAGTCAAGCACACCCAGATGACCAGTTACATAGTGAATCCGATGAATTCTACCACTGTGTTACTACGTAGCTCGAACTCGAAACTTTTGGCTATCAAAGAAGTATTACTGACCAAATATCGAAGACCAGTTCTGTGCGCTCGAAAGTTACCTACTCGCATTGTATCTCTTGTTTGGTAGCGAACTCCTGACCCCTAACAGTCTATCCGTACGATTGTATGCTATTCAAATGCGTGAATCGGTTGTTTCAGGTAAGCGGTTGAACAGACTAAACGAAACGTCGACATCCCGCAACATGCTTTCGTTATGTTTTGGTGGATTGCATAATAGTAAGTAAAAGCTGCACAACAATCAATTCATAAGGGCGGTGCTTTTTCAACAAGCAGATGTAGTTTCTTGGTTAGTTTCTTTACGTCGATTGCAACGGCCATGGTCTCTGCAGTTACATCATGAAGGATCAACTTTAATTCATTTCATTTTCAAAAGTTTTCTAGAGGAATTCACTATTCTACTACTGCGTTTTACCTCACAGAATGCGGTTGGGTGTGAAAACTACTTAATTCTACTAAAAGCATTTACGAAAATATACCTTCGATTTCAAAAGATATCAAAGTGATGTATGATACGTATAGGCAACATCCATGTCCTCACAAGACCTGATGAAATTCCTGAAGCATGAACCGTCTAACGTAATGCAATCAAGAAGTGATAATTCCAGTTAAATGTTTGGCAACTCTTTAAATATCACAATTTTTCAGTGACTCCACAACACACAATATTCTCCTGTAAATTAAAATTTAAAACATGCACTCACAAATCTTTTCTGTTGACCTTGCAATGAGACTGTACCGTTAGTAAAAACAAAATCCAAGCAATCCTTTCACCGCATTTCATTCCAATCAGCGTTCCGATTCACTGAATCGCATGTCATCTTCCGTAGTCGCCTATTTCGGATCACAAAAGAGAAAGAAAACTGAGCAGAAGCTCAAGTGTCATTATTCAGATATAGTTGTAAAAACCAACACTTTTCAACCTATTCATTATTCTCAATTATTTCTTGAACACGATCATCAACGTATTCCACTGTAGTAGAAGTCTTCTTAGATAACACTAGGACAGACTTCCTGTTCAAGTTGTCTAGATAGCTCGTCATGAAGTCAACGGGAATTTGAAAGATGCCAAAGAAACGGTCTTGGCATGTTGTTTTGGCTTCCTCTTAGTTGTAAAGAATTGTACGGTCTTCTAACTTGCGAAATCAACATTTCCCATTATCAAACAACACACCTGTGGCCGGATTGCAGGTTGTACAATGGACAGCTATTATCTGGAGGCTGACGACCGCTTCATCTGCAGGCCTGTCTCTCACAACAGAAATATACTAGTGTTGTGCTCTTGTTAGTGTTCACCGATAGTGAATAGGCATGACACAATCGAGTTTGGAATTTCGCTACTCTCTACTAAGACAGCCATATTGGCCGCTGCGCAAACAATATCATATTATTCACTTCCAAATTATCATGGTTTGTGGCACCCGAAACAGAATAGCATGTCACAGTGACTGAAGCCAAAGGATGCCTGTGCTTACCTCATTACCAAAAGTGGCTAACGCCGCACCACTGGTGGTTCAATCCACACAGCGCATACTCAGTGTAAACCCGAAGGAATAAGACCAGTAGGTGTGTGAGTGAGGCCTTTGTGTCCAGCCGGCCAATGCTGGTTAGCCAATTGAATGGCTAGCAGGAAAAGGAAACCCTTATCTCTCGGAAAATAAACAGAGAGAGACTACAATGACAAGATCTAAACTGAGAAGAAAGATATGTAAAATGTAATACAAGAAGCATTTCAGTATACGAGTGTATGTTACACATTCGCAGAGAAGAATGAAACAAGATTCAGATTGGACTACGAAAAGAACAGGCAAACCATTCATCATACAATACACCAACAAAGCTGAAGATAAGAATGGGTAGAAGACCGCAGACACCCAAGTTTCTGAAAAGAGAAGCGGATTAGTTGCCAAACGACCATAGTCTTGGTCGATGCAATCATTAACAGAAATAAATGGATATACTGATATGACCTACCTGAGCCTAACGTACTCGTCGTCTCTTCGCCGACGGTGCACTATGAGTACGCTGGTGACCTACTAATCCAAGGCGGCCAGCGCATTCACGGCCGCACACATCGCAACGCCATATAGTCATGTCACCACGACCTATGGCACCGATGGTTCCTTTGCGTACCGCGCGCTTCCGTTCTCGGCCGCGTAATAACTGCTCGCGGACGCCCGTCCGAATCGTATTCCTCCAGACCGTCCGGTTCAACGCTAAGTCTTCCCAACATCTGAAATCAATTTTACAACGTGAAAGACACCTGCACAGCATCCTGAATGTACACACACACACACACGAGTGACAACAGCAAAGTGGACACATCTGGACTATCAACATACGGAAATCTTCAGAAAGTGAAACCAAGGAGTATATCTATCACCGGAGTCGATGTTCAACCAAAAACATAAGGCCTGGCTCTATTACGCCCGACCGTTGATACGATTAATTCCTATAGTAGTTCAGCCAAGGCACTGACAGAAATTTTGAAATCTGAACCGCCATGAGCGCTGCTTTCATCCAGTGCAATGGCTCATCAAACAGAACCACCTGGGTGAGGCGTAGTTAATGGACAAAAGAACACTTGCTGCCAGTGACTTGAGCGGAGCAACGTCGTCCGAGAAGGTCCACAGATTACCATCCTTGAAGGAGTTTGTGGTCCAATTGTCCGGTTTTCTCGTATTACACCAAATGGCTTTAACCTATACATACTACCCGATAGGGCAGGCATTCCGTATTGGCATTGCTCAGTGCATCATGCGAGACGTGTCTCGTGTTCATACCTAATCACATCCAGTCTACGTTACAGTGAACGTTGTCGGACATGTCGTTGGAAAACCGTGAAAGAAGTTGTGAAACAACATTCCGGTGTTCCAAAAGACAGTGGCATGGGAACCGTAGGGTACAAAACATTTTTTTAGGAAAAGCCAAAGAAAACTGAGATGGTACCACCGACCAAAAGTGTTGCACATATTTAAACTCTGAAACTATTAGTTAAGAAAACTTAATCGGTTGATTAAGGATTAAATAGGTCAGAAACTGAAGTGGTTTATACATCTCGTCGTTGTTTGGAATGTACCACTGCGCATAACAACAAAATGCACAAAAATATAGACAGCAAACACAGACGGGGTTAAGATTACTTGTGAACTGGGTGATTTAACATGCTAATCCCGTTTCAAGTTAGTTCAAATGTTTCACCACTCTACTCAGGTGATCCCATTCAGATGAAACCTTCAAGCCAACCAGACTGAGACGAATGTAAACCTGCTTAGAATTTCAAATGACACAATAGTGTGGTTCCTACAAGACTGCGCTCAAATTAAACATGGTCTCTTCATTAGGCACGAGTCAAATTAACCCAGATTCTGAGCATACGGTTGGCAATGGTGATCACTGCAGTCAAACGGTTGTGGTTGTAGTTTTTTAGTGTGCCCCAGTCATATTTCGTCCGAGTTGTTACGGTCTTGTGACAACGTACTGCAATCCCTTCTCAATGGTTGTAGGCTACGCAGTCGAATTCAAAAAATTATGACGTCCTTTGTGAATATCTGTATACCCATCCCTTCATTTTGGGTCATTATTGGGAGGCATTTAGTCAAGCCCTCCAGACAGTTCCCCGATCGTTGTTTATACCATCCATCTACGGCCGACATATTCGAAGCTTGGATCTCCCCGTGCAAGCAACAACGAGTTAAGGCAACGTAAACGGATAATCAGGCCGTGCCAACTGTTCAGTTGTCACGACCATGTGGAATCAACAATGGTATTAGCACTCACCACAGTAGTCGGCACGGTCACATGATTAAGCCGACACCACATGCGGTACATGAATCATCTCCTGTTGACATGGCATTTTCACGACGCCGCCGAGTGTGAACTCATTGCCCGATTCAACAACCAAACGTGCTGCAGTTCACCGGT
This sequence comes from Paragonimus kellicotti, assembly GCA_014220965.1. Classification (NCBI taxonomy): domain Eukaryota; kingdom Metazoa; phylum Platyhelminthes; class Trematoda; order Plagiorchiida; family Troglotrematidae; genus Paragonimus; species Paragonimus kellicotti. The sequence goes on along the minus strand of LOND01001415.1, from coordinate 56,631 downwards.
TTCACAATCCAGTCACATTGATGAGTAGCTAGTGGTGTACGTAACGTGCGTAATGTGGGCGCGTTTTCGCTACGTGTTTCGTACTAGTGTTGTGATCCAAAACGCGGATGGCACAAGGGTTGTTTATTCGGAACAGCAACGCGTGGGTTATGCGTTTCAACAAACGAAAACACTCATCTGCATACGGTACTCGGCCCCGACCGTCACGGCTGCCACAGACGTCAACGCTCAGTTCCCTTACGTACCAAGAATCATTTCATGCAATGCTGCACTCCAATAATTCTTTGTATTTTTCCTGCAGCTATTCTGGTGCCAAAATATATGCTCTGGTTCCACTACTGAATTACAGTGGTGTGAGTAGTATAGCATGATCGCTCCTACTCACTACACTCCTCCCCCGCAAAGATTGTTCCAGTCGCAGCAAAAGCCTTTCAGGTTCTCTCCGTTCTCTCGACGATCTCCGTACCGGCTTCGGGGACGTCGAGGCTCCAGGTGTGCATTCTCTTCTGATCGGACTGTCATACCATTTACACAGCTGGCTTCCGTGCACCCGATGTTGAGTCTTCTCATTCTTAATCAGATACACTGGACCACGGCGGTCCACTACTACATACGGTCCCCTCCATTTTGCCAGGAACTTCCTAGATCCTGGCCCCGTTGCGCCTGGACTCCGCCGGTCTCTGTACTTAACTTTCGAACCAATTTCAAACATTGCACTCCGACCCGACAACCTTGCAGTTGACTGCTCCTTGGAAAATTCTTGTGCGTTCGTCAAGTTTTGGTTGGCCACCCTCCGCGCTTCTGTTAATTCACGCGTGTTCATACGTTGGTCTCCCCATAAACCAATCTCTTGATCGACTGGCAGGCGTGGTACACGCCCGTACATTAGTTCGAACGCCGACTTCTTCGTTGTCCTTGAGGCGAACAGCGGTGGGCCAACAGAATGAATGGTAGTGCTTCCTCCCAGTTCCCTCCTTTCGCCGCCAACCACTCCTTGATTGTGCGATTGTTTCTTTCCGTCAGTCCATTTGATTGGGGATGATATGGCGTCGTCCGAATTTTTTTGATTCCCAAGCGCTCCAAACAGTTCCGAAACTCTTCACTTTCGAAGCAGGGACCTTGATCAGTCAATATGCTTCGCGGTATTCCATGGTCTGCAACGATGTGTTCCATCACCGCCCTGCATACAGTGCTTGCACGCTGATCGGGTATCGCGGCTGCTTCGATCCATCTTGTGAAATGTTCCGTCATGACTATGATGTACTGATTCCCGGAAGTGGTTAGTGGAAAGGGGCCCATCACATCCACCGACCATAGTTCCCCAATTTCACTGACCGGAATTGGTTGTGTGGGGTACTGACCGGGGCAGTTACTGCTCTTCAGTAGCTGACATTGCTGGCACGCCCGCACATAATTAACATCATCCTTCATTCCAGGCCAGTATGCCCTTTGCTTCAACATTTCGTAAGTTCGGTGACATCCCGTATGAGCCAGCTGATGACATTCCTTCACAATCGTCTCTCTCAACTCCGTCGGTATAACAGGCACGCTTATTCCTCCCGCAGTTGACGCATTAAAATTCCACCGCACTGACCAGTGCATTCTGAAAGCTTTTACCTCCGGATTCCTCTCGTCTTCTGGCAGTTGTTCTCCCAACAGAAGGTGATCAATCACTGTGCGGATAGCCGTATCCATCTCTGTGCCGTTTGTAGCTTTCCGGGATCGCTCTCCAGTTCGATGCTATTAACTCCAATCATGTCCTTTTGAACTTCATCCATGTGTTGCGTTCGGGACAGCAAGTCTGGAACGTAATTCTCTTTCCCAGCTACATGGCGAATTGCGAAGTCGTACTCCTGTAGTCGCAACGCCCAACGAGCTAGCTTTCCTCGGGGGTCCTTCGCCGATTTAATCCACTCCAACGGTTTGTGGTCGGTCTCCACCTGAAAACGTCGGCCGAGCAAATACGGCCTCCATTTTTCCAAAGCCCATACGATCGCTAAACACTCCTTCTCTGCCGTTGGTATTTCGTTTAGCAAAGTCAACGTCATACACTTGTTGTTCAGTACAGCCCATTCCTCAGTCATCGTGCGACACGACTCTGTCGATGGCATTTTGGTCGTTGCCTCTATCGTGACTCAGTAAGAGATTGGTCCAGTGAAATTGACAATTCTTCTTCAGGATTTCGTATAATGGACTGGCGAGTTCATTGAAGTTTTTAATGAAACGGCTGTAGAACCCGACGCGACCGAGAAACTGTCGCAACGTCCTCTTCGATGTTGGCACCGGGACGGCCTCGATCGCGAGCAGTTTCTCGGGCAGTGGCTGGACCTCACCCTGTCCGACCTTGTGACCGAGCAGTACTACCGTTCGTTTCGCCAGTTGCGACTTTGGACTGTTGATCCGTAGGCCGGCTTGTTCAATCTTCTGCAACACAGCTGAAACGTGTGCTGTATGTTCCGACTCATTCGCGCTGTAGATGACTATATCGTCTCCATAGACAACAGTATTGTTCAATCCGTCTAGCACCTTCAGCATCAGCCGTCTGAACGTGAACGGGGCCCCTGACAGTCCGAACGGCATACGTTTGAAACGGTATTGCTTTTCTCCCACTGTGAACGCCGTTTTATCTCGGTCCGATTGCTTGATTGGAACCTGCCAATATCCAGACCGCAGGTCTAACACTGTAAATATCCTGGCGTTCTGTAGCTTATCGAAAATCTCTGCCACCGCTGGGACTGCTACGACTTTATTGACCGTAATCTCATTGAGCCGTCTGAAGTCGACACAAAATCGAAATTTACCATTGGGCTTCCTAACCAACAAGACGGGGAATTGAACGGGCTATCAGCTTCCTCAATGATTTCCTCCTTCAGCATGTCCTTCACTTGTCGTTCAATTTCCGGCTGTAGGTGTACAGGAGTTCTTCTGGGGCCGAATGGTCGAAACCGGTCTGGCTTAATGGAGATTTCGTGTTCAATCCAGTCACAATAGCCATATGGATCCTGATCCGTAGTGAAGAGTTTTCGGAACTTGCGTATCACTTCATTCAACGACCGGTTGTCACAGGTTGGTATTGCTCTGTTCGCTTCAAGTTGTCCAAGTTGGGGTCTGCGTTTTCTCACCAATGGAACCACACCATACTTCGTTACGAGTTCATCATGCTTCAAATCAATCATGGCCTCAGCGCGGTCAAGAAAATCCGCCCCCAATATGGTCTGACGTGCGTCGGGGAAACAACGAACGGTTGTTTGACTACGTGACCATTGATTCGGACATCGTACTCTGCCAAACCACTAACTTTCAGAGTGAACCCACCGACTGTTCGAACGACCATAGTACACGGCTGAACGATCTTTCCTGGCCTCGGCCCAATCAATGAAATCGCGGCCCAGTGTCAATCAAACAACACTCCGAGCTACCATTGATTTCTAAACTAGCCTGAATTGCCGTTTTATCAACTGCCCCGATTACCGGATCTCCCTTCCCAGACAAAAGACAATTATTGAAACGTTTATTTAAATGTGGTCGTTTCTTGCCAAGTGGGCAAACTCTTTGCCAGTGCCCACGTCTTCCGCATCTGTAGCAGACGTCATTCCGGTTATCCTCCTTCCTCACCTTCAAAGCCGCCACTTCCTGAGTCAACTTTTCCACTGCGCATCGAAGTTCGCTCAGTTCACTTTGTTCACCTGTCTTCAACTCGTTGACTGTCGGGGAGCTTTCTGCCAGCAGTTGTCGAGCCGCATCAGCCAGCTGTTCCAATGTCATCGGATGCGCAATGAGCGCAACTCTGAGCTGATCCCGGACTATTGGTGGCATTCCATCCAAGAACTGGTCCGTCAGCATGCGTTGCTCTGAATCCTCGTCCAAATGCGGCAGGGCTCTTGACAACGTTGCCCGCAGTGACAGGGCATACACAAGAGCGTCGCCTCCTGGTCCAAGCCGGGCGCCCCTGAACCGCCGCATTGCCTCCTGGCAGTCGGCAGGGCTGCCGAACCCGGCGATCAGCGCCTCCTTCGCGGCGGCCCACTCCAGCTTCGCGGGGCCCCTTCGTGCCGCCTCCAGCACCGCCTTCGCCCTGCCCTTGAGCAGCATCCGCAGGGCCGCCAGCTTCGCCCGGTCGGTCTTGACTCCGACCGCCTCCGCCACGTCCTCGAAGTCCTCCAGGAAACTCCGGACGTCCCCATCCTCGAACGGCTGCGGCCACGGGATCTTCATCCTCCGATCCTGGTCACGGCACCAAGTGTTGTGATCCAAAACGCGGATGGCACAAGGGTTGTTTATTCGGAACAGCAACGCGTGGGTTATGCGTTTCAACAAACGAAAACACTCATCTGCATACGGTACTCGGCCCCGACCGTCACGGCTGCCACAGACGTCAACGCTCAGTTCGTTTACGTTCCCTTACGTACCAAGAATCATTTCATGCAATGCTGCACTCCAATAATTCTTTGTATTTTTCCTGCAGCTATTCTGGTGCCAAAATATATGCTCTGGTTCCACTACTGAATTACAGTGGTGTGAGTAGTATAGCATGATCGCTCCTACTCACTACACTCGTATCGTTTGAGCGTAATCCTAAAAATGCGCCGCAAATCTGAACATTCTCACTTGCAATTCCGCGCTTGACAGTTTGGAAGATTAACTCCGAGAACGCACTGGCGTACTTCACGAAAATCCAGTTGCGCAAAAATTTTCAGAGACTAAAAATTGTGAAGCTATTGAACTAAGCTCTACAAATTGTCTTTTAAAGCATTGGGTGCCACATACAGCAACCTAACACGAGAACCTAAAATTGTTAGAAACTAAACCGACAGGTGTGTAGGTGTTCGAACACCACCTAACCAGTCCATCGAATCACAGTTCGTTGAGGCTCAACTTGCCGCTACGAACCGGATACAACTAACCCACAGATGTCACAAAAGTATGCATTTGGTATGCGCGGTAACGGGAGCAGATGTATGTAATCTGACATACGACGTTGTGCAGAATCTGTGAGTAGGCAGTGTCAGTACAGTGGCCAGAATTCAAAAGAGACCAAAGCATACAGTAGACAGGGCACGAGCTATCAGTAGGAAAGATGGAAAAAAACTAGACGTTACAACGACTTGTCACAGCCTCAAGGAAGTTTGGATTGACAGATATGCAGTATTACATTTGTACACATTGTACCAGTTGTCACTGATAAATCTGTCTGCAAATGAGAACAACATTTCCGATAAATATCGAAAAATGGCCTGCATGCGTTTGGTCTACTGACAAGTTAATACGGATGCATCGCTTCCATGGTGAACAAACTAAATAACGCATCGGTCGCTATGGCAACGCAGCTGAAAATAGAATGCATACTCGAAAGAGGTCAGTACGAATGAGGTATGTGGGCGGAAATTTATTTACTATACTGTGAAAGCAGATAAAAGAATCTAAAAAGTACAATCAAAGCAAACAAACGAGGTAAACAGGTAAGGTGTTTCGGTAGGATATACGTGCACAGCCATTTGGGAACAAAAAAGCGGATACGAGGACGAAGAGTATGAGCTAACAGAAACTGAGCGATACTCACAGCCGGAATGATTACGGAACAGGACAATAGTGAGCAAAACGGCTCAAAAGATGGCCAAGATAACTGTGGTTGATGCAAAACAGCTGCGACCTTGAAAGTAGGCACGAGTCAAGAGAAGGCAGGAATAGATTAGGAAAAAACGAAATCAAAGTTGAAAAGAGCCTGGAAACTTCTGTGTTTAACGTGGTTAAGAAAGGACAAAGACACCCTACCAGAAACGGTAGTATATTGATTAAGTGATAAATTTGCTCGACTTTCCCACTAAGCCAAAGTTCCGGCACCTTCATGGTACAGCTTGGTAGCCATAATATCACCAGTGAACAAAGTCTGGGTGGCAACTGAACATGTTATGGAAGGTTTTGAAGAACTCGAAGTATTCCGTCCGCAGGAACATGTACATCGAGGTCTATCCAGTTCGGAATCTAGTGGTACAGAAATATTAGTGCGTACCGAGCAACATCCGTCCCCGTAACACGGAATACTTGGAATACCTGAAAGGGTGCTCAACTCCGAGACGGGACTGCTATTAGTCGAACGTAGATCATTTTGTCCGATGTGCACGGATTCACTTTCGATTGCATCCAAAACAGGCTTATTCACAAGTTGACCATCTTCTGGTTCGGACGTTACCGGCTTTGACTGAAGTTCCCATGCGTTGGCAAGACGAATTTCAGCGAACCGACTCAGGCAGTGATGAAATGCTTCACGAACTTCCTCAAACATGTTTAACAGGGAGGACGGTCGTGTACTGATTGTATCCTCATGTGAATTATCCAGACCGGAATCTGGATCATCCACGCACTCACTGTTATCATCACAATCGGCACCAAGTTGACTGCCGATTGACAGGCGTTGAAGATAACTTGCCAGTTGGTCGGTTTCCTTCCAAACGCACGTGGCACGCCATTTAGCACGAGATTCTTTAGACGCAAGAACTGCGTTAAAAAATACAGTCTCGCGAACCTGACAGAAAACACAAATAGTCATTTTTGGTTGGGGGTATTCATCGATTACAAAAAACTGAAATTATACATTTTGTGAACATTCACCATTTCAAGTATTAGGCTACGTCTAGGGGTTTAAAAACCAAGACAAGTTATTTCATACCGGGAAATGTGTCTTAGCCGAGTCTGTATGACTATGTTGTGCGGTGCTAGCTTCTGCTAGTTAATCTTTCATTTCATAAGTGCATTGCGCAATAACTTTAAATAAAATATGCAGGAGACAGAAACACTACAACATCAGTTAGTCCGGGTCGTGAGAAGAAAAGACGAAAGTACTAATGACTAGTCCGAGTGAAATCAAACGAAACCGATTACAACATGGGTCTTCGTACATTGATTACATATACAAGGAACAACGGGAATATTTCTTGTCGACTTTCATGTGCAGAACTTGTACCTAACTCTAAAATTTGATAAGCAAAGCGAAAGCGGATCAGTCGACGAGTAGGACTGAATTGGTGGACACGCTGCTAGCGCGAAATTACAAGTCACCGTTCTTTTTCGAAAATAGTTCAATCGAAACTGAACTGAGCATTCAAACACCCTCAACGATGGGAAAGAGGCAGAAGGAATGTGTAATGATTTGAAAGTGGACTAACAGGATCATCGCTAAGTGCATAATCGGCGTGTAGCAAGTCACAGGATATCCTTTCAACACATGTAAAACCAATCTGAAACGGTCACATAATTACTCTGCAACAGTGTTACCTTTATCATACATTTGATCAAAAACACAGATTGTTAGCATTATTATTATCATCGCAGTAGTCAAATACAAAACACAAGTATCTTGAATGTCACGTGAAGAGAGATGTACGTGACGTCGATTTGCGAAAGTTAACACATCAATTTCATGGAGGACAAATAGCCTGCGTTAGTAAATTCGGCAAACACTGGGTCGGCCGGTATTGCCTAATCAACATAGTTACGATCCCCGTCAGATTAATATTACGTGACAACATGACGAACGAATTGGGTGAGTCAAAAGGATGACGTACATACGGGTCACACTGGGCAAGCCAGGATGCCAAGTTATACTGTTGCGTTTGCTCGATCAACCGCACCACTGATCCGATCAACTGCTTTAGCACCTGCCCCATTATTAGCTGACATAAACCCTCATAGGTGCAGACTATGTAGATGTCTATGCAACTGTATGAATTAACATATAGCAGAAACGAGACGCAATACATGCCGTACATCTACAGAACATTCATCCGGATGACCACTTGAACGGCTGGATACGTGCATTATATGATTGAGGCGAGATTACAAGGTGTAGTGCTGTGATGAGACGTCTTTCACCTCACCCTGCTAAGGAAGTGGGGCCGCAACTGACACGGACAGGTGGGGTGGGGTGCATCGTATGTACTCTGACCAACAGAAATTGGGAAAACCGTTCATTCGAGTTATTGGTAACGTTCCACTCTTGACACAAAATCTTTCTCAATCGAATGTAAGGTCTGTAAGCGTATCCTATTAGTTGGAATATGTCTGAGACCAAGTAAGCATTCACATTTTCAGGACAACCTGTGAGCAATCGGTAATTTGACTTGTTGATAACACTCCGCTCCTGATATACAAAGGAACGCACGTATAGTGCAGCCAAATTTGATAGGCTTGTAAAACCCACTAGTTCGCACCTATCTCCAAACCTCACGTCCTCAACCGGTCATTGGATCTGTTGATTTTCATGCAGCTGTGGAAACTTACGTCGGTAGGGCAGATAGAACGCTTGAAGCCAGTGTCGAGAGGCGTAGTAGCACCCCCACCGGTAAATGACGTTCAGCAGCAAAGAGCTGTTCCTTTGTCTAACGAATGGCATGTACCGCAGTCAATAATGTATCATAATTCACGGTCAATGGGAATGCAGACAGTTCTCAAATCTTGGAGTATTCCAAAGTAATATTAATTGTCCGCCAACGTCCGGTTCTGTGCGTATAAGGCCAACACAGTCAGAATGTAATCGTCGCGAACGTAGTCGTGAGTATCAGACACGACCTAGATAGACGTACTTTTAGTCAAGTCATTTAAGATGCGTTGTTTGAGGTCACATATGTAGAAGGTGAATTCACATTTTTATTTGTTTGCTGATTATTTTGTTGAATTGTACGACACCGATACAATTCTCAAACACAGAGGGTTGTAGTTAGCGAGAACTAGCCACTAGGTGCAGGTGATGTCTATAAAAACCAATCGGATGTCAGCAAGCTAGATACCAATTAGATGAAGCATTTCAACAATAACTAACCCCACATAGTTCCACAGCGTGGCCGGCTTGGCTACAACCATTACTCAGGCGAAAGTAGTGGGGCCCTCGCGACAGAGTCGGTGGCTTGAGACGTTAGGTGAGATGGCGGCTAATCGAGCTCAGTGGCGTGAATGTTGTCGTTGTTTGGTCCGAGTTGTCTGTGAAGTGAGTGCACTTAATGACGCGGGACAGTGAAAGCCGTAAGAAAGCTGTCTTGCTGATGACGCCTTACTTTCACTTACAGCTCGGTTGTTTGTTTGTAAGGTGTAGGCGCCTTGATGTTGAATGTTTGAATATAGACGTAGCTATTTTTGGTAGTCAGGTTCCTTCCCGTCCTCTGTTTCTTTTCTTTTCTTCCCATACAGGGTTTGCCTTTTTTGTTTTCTTCGTGGTTGTGTGGCAGTTAAGCATCAGTGTGAACTATTGATGTCTGATGATGATGATGATGATGACACAAACCTGTCAGATACGTCCGTGACTTCACCATCCGACGTTAAATTTACTTGACCACGTTTACTTTTAGTACTTCTGCCGTCTGTGTTTGACCAACCGAAAAGTGCCATCATGCCCACGTATGAGTGAGTATACTACACGATATGCACCGGCTTTTGGTGCCAAACCCGAAGACGCAATGCATTCTTCCCTGATTGTTTCATGGCAGTTCATTACTGTATCTACGTAATATGTAGCCTAAGAGTATACACTGTCGTGGTAAAACCAAGAATTTGTGTGATGGAAAGGCCCAGATTGACGAATTTTTACTCGGTGTAATACGTGAAATCGTTTGCTTTTTGACACCTTACTGTGACTCTTCAAAACATCTTTTACAGAACAATTTCGTTTCCCATGTAACACGTAAAACCACGAAAGCTGGTTC
>LOND01001415.1:29600-46839 GCA_014220965.1 Paragonimus kellicotti | reverse complement strand
TCTTCCCTGATTGTTTCATGGCAGTTCATTACTGTATCTACGTAATATGTAGCCTAAGAGTATACACTGTCGTGGTAAAACCAAGAATTTGTGTGATGGAAAGGCCCAGATTGACGAATTTTTACTCGGTGTAATACGTAAAATCGTTTGCTTTTTGACACCTTACTGTGACTCTTCAAAACATCTTTTACAGAACAATTTCGTTTCCCATGTAACACGTAAAACCACGAAAGCTGGTTCTCCAATTGGAACTAATTTGTTCAACTGGAATGTATTCCAGACGCAGAGACGTTGATTCGTAGGTGATAAATTGGATATTAAGGTGATGTGGAACTGAATGCATGTATCTCGTCTGCCTATTCATTTGGAAGACCATGCATCAATCTGCTAACTAAAGCGTATATACGTTCGTGTGGTTCCCCCGTTTCGCCGCACATGTCAAAATCACTCTTAACCTTTCGATGTGGCCTCTCAAGAGTCGTAAAACCATGAATATTTCGCCTATCATTCTTCCCTGTGTAGACTCGGGCACTTTCGACAGATGACTACATTCCCGACTGTTTATTTTGATCACCTTTGCGCGCGTGTCTACGTGTGCAAAGGTGTAAAACCCGAGTTAGTCTTGTTTGAGTCATAACATCGTACTCAATTGCAAGCCGACATATTCCACTGTTCCAGACTTCCTTTTTTCCGCACATTCAGTGATTATAGTCAATTTGAAGTATCGCTCACATTTGGTCATAGCCTTCTCATCAGAACGCGACTTTTTCACCAGCCCGTTTTCGAAAAGAAGCACTACATTCGAGTTTCTCCCTCATTAGAGCTCGTCAGTAGTGTATATTCTTGTCACGGCTGGGATTAGAACTCCGGCCACGTTTTCATGAGGCAACCGAGTTTATCGCTGCGCCATTGACCTCACATTAGGCACCACCAAATTATATCTGGAACGACGCGACTCCCCAGCCCGGGAGACGAACCCGACCTACAGTGGCCAACCCCTTCGTGAACGATTTCATTTGTCTACGCCAGGTCATCATCTGTCCACCTCGCACCTTGCGCCAGTCGGCCGCAGCGTCGGCAAAGAGTGTTCGGTGTGGCAGACGACTAGCTGGCATCCTTAGTACATGACCTAACCATCTAAGTCTGTGCAAATGTAGGAGTGAACAAAAGAACTCGTTTGACAATCACTACCAATTACTCGCTGGTGCCACCCGATACGAGCGATCGAACGCAGACATCGGTGGTCAAATACCTGAAGACGGTTCACGTCTTCTACCCTGAGCGGCCAAGTTTCGCTGCCGTAAAGTAATACAGCCCTCACTGTCGCCTTGTATACGCGACATTTAAGCATCAGGGGAAACCTGTCGTCAGAGGTGCTCCAGATTAGCGAGCACCGCCCTAACCTTAGAGATACGCGTTCCTGGTTTGTGTACCAATGAAGTGGTATCGATAGTGACGAACGTATGGGAAACAGGATTTTAGAAAACATTCGCAATTTAGGTCCCCTTCAAAGATAGCTGGGCATGTCTGTTTAAGGGACGTGTACGTAGGATGGCCGCGAGAAGCGTTACTCTACAGCAGCGAGATGTGGCCACTCACGGTAGAGGAGGTAAATTGCTTTCGGACAATCAACAATAGATGTCTATGTTCGGTTGTACGCATCCGGTGACAGTAAGGGAAATTATCTGAAAATACGGTCTGTAGCTTGCATCGAAGTATCAATGCTTACATATTAACGAATAGGGAGGATAGAAGAGTGCACACCACAAAGCTTCGGCTTTCATGTCCAGAACATCGATGGCGAACCATCACGTGGCACTAGTAATCCATAACACACTATCAATTAATGGGGGCAGCACATTTGGTAGCAAAAGACAGAAATACTGAACACGCAGGACGCTGTGGGTTTATTAAAGTTAATTATTCAGCTTTTACACCGCGATATACTAGGCTAAGTGGGGGTTGGGTACTGTCAAAATGCCCAAACTTACAAAGGAGAAATCAAGATAAACAGGACTGAACTCAAGATCGTGTGATGAGCGGACAGGTGTCGTCAACACTGAGCTAGTAAAAGAATTCCTATAACCACTAGATGTTTTAGTACAGAGCAGCGGTTGGAGGATGTTGGACAACAAACATATTCAAACGATGGACCACTGAGTGGGTATCCAACCTGAGTACTCGCGAGTGGATATCTGCAAAAGGTGCCAGTGTCCAGCTCATATATAAGCCAGTAATATCGAACTGTCAGATGTTTAAGTACCCCGTGGAAATGTATACAGATAGTAGCGCAAGTGGTCTTCGTTTCTTCACTCAAGGTCAACATTGCACCTCAAACGATTCTAGTTCAATTACTCTGGCTTAGAGGGTAGGCAACAAGTCTATATATATACAGTGGGCAGCCTGATCACTAACTGTTTTCCAACCTTTTTGTAACCAGACCCGACCAAGACATCACAGCTTGTGCAGGCTGAATACGACTTTAACACTTTCATCTCAAATTGTCGTCAGCAGTACACAGTCGAGAGTACACGACAATTAGAGTAACGGTAAACATAGTTCTAAAAGTGAGACCCAGGGCTGAAATACTGATCCCAGTGAATACACTCACCTAGAGATATAAGCAACTTGATCTGTTTCACGATCCATTAGAAATATGGAAGAACCTTAGACCACTGACGCTGCATTTACTGTTACAGAGACATGAAATACAAAATAGTCGGTGTACGGAAGCACGGGATTTGAACGCTGTATGTCCACATATCTTTTGCAACCGACTAATGCTTTAAATGTCGTAGAGTTGTCGGATTTACCCAGTAAAATTTTCGGCAATAAAAACTGCCCAAATCAACTGCAGACCAGCTTGTTCAGCTAGTTGATACTTTCAAGAAAAAACAGGATCCCGATGAGGTTTTGAGTTAACTCAAACCTGAAGTTAGACAATGGAAATATCACCTGCCTTAATTTCACTGGGTAAAACTGCCTCGGACAGTGTACACGCGTGGGCCGTTCTCTCATAACAAAAGTCGAAAACAGCGCAACGCCCATTGTGCAAAAAAATCTATATGAATGCATAGAGCTCATGTCGGTTTGTCGTTATGCCAGTGTCGTATGACCAACTGACTTCTCTAGTCGCCCAAACATTGCAAGTTGGAATCCCAGAGCATGTGACCAACAGTATGAGTGCACAGAGGAACCAAATGACGGCGCCTTTCGTTCGTTGTCTAGGTAACCAACACAACGCGTGATAAAGTAAGCGAACCAACTATTAGAGTTCAGGGACGATGTGGTACGCCTAACTGTCTTAAACTCATGTTTACCGGAACACTCAGACAACGGAAGCTATGGTTTGAGGGCCTCTTACCTGAAAAGGATGACCTAGAAAAGAAAAATTACAATGAAGAACAGACGCCAATCAACTTAACTATCAGTTGAAAACTTAGAATAGCTAACAAAATCTAACATAATTGACCATTGTGGACGATCAATGCTCGATCACTTCATACAGAGATAACAAGCGCATGTGGGTTGGCTAGGTTTGTGAAATTGTGTACATGTATGGGAACTAAAACATTCCGCACACAAATCGCGGGTCAACCAGGGAACATGGATAAATAACGTAAAAAGTGGACGATTGTCGACAGACAGCCTGGGATGGCTAACCTACCGTGCATGCATGAAATCATGTCTCTCAAAGACGGTCGCTCTTTTGCAATACGCCCGCAGCAACGCCAATAATTAGCTACGCTTCAGCGCAGTTTTGATTTGGTTCACCGATGAGGACGATCAAACATAATAAACTTTAACCAGATAGTTTAAATGAGATTTTAACTTGACTGAGAAGTTCTGGTAGCAAGGCCATCAGGTAGAGTTGATAGGGAGTAACCGTGTTTCCTACCAAGATGACCAGACGTCCTGAGCATTATTCCCAAGCGAACTGGGCTGACCGCTCGATTATGACAAATCAATCATATCTGACGTGATCACGTCAGTATAGCTGAATTCTCAGAACGAAATCAGTATGAAAGAGAGAGAGGGAAACCGGGAGTTGGGTGAGCTTAATAGATCGATGTTGACCTTGAATAAGTCTCTGTGTTGACCAACCGAACGGCACAAAAAACACAGCTTGCCATTCATGCCTAATTACATGTGACGACAAACAGTTGCTATCAGCTGGAGTGGAATCCAAAGCATACAGCTTTTAAGAACTGACAAGATACCACCGTCCTTAAGGTGTTGATTTGTGAAACCAGAGAGCAGACTGCCACATGTATGCAAATAAGAATAAATTACAAATCAACAACCCTGAGTCGCACTTAATGACATTGTTGGCAGAGACACCGCTCATCACAACAGTGGCGAGGACTGTCACAGATGGGAAAAATCCACTAAGACAGAAATAAAAAAGATTAATCAGAAAAACAGGAGATAGCACAGAAAAACAAGACATGATGAACAATGTTGACAATTAGTGAACTGAGAGATCACGAAGTCATCGTAACCTGGCAGACGACAACTAATGACCTTACAGGAAACAAACATCGAGGTCTCTATAATTCGTGATTGCATCTTTGTTCAACATCCAGAGCGAATTTATCCAACGGATGATAGCCTCGATGAAATGTACCGATGCAGCAAACGGAAAACATGGGTACACCATCTGTGCGCGTTTATATTAGTTGACCAACTGATCGAGTATCCAGGGTTTGCGAAATACTTACCGGCGAACGGTCACGTTCCTCACGTGAAACTCCTACTTGTTACCATCTAGTTGACACAGACAACGACAGTCAAACACTGGAAATCTATCTACATATTCGTTATCACCAACAATGTTCACAGTTGTGTCGCGTAACAAAACGAATTTCCACTACACATCATACTCACAGAAGGCAATATAGCGCAGGCGGATCTGAAGGCACCGGTTGATCACAGTATAAATGTAGGTGAATGTGCATACAGGTCACCAAAAAGTGGCCCTTTTAGTGGAACGTAGCGGTCAATAATGACACGGCTTAATTCCCTCCTATCTTGGAGACGGGCACTTCGATCAAAATATTGTGCACACACCGTGTGAAGATGGAAAATGCTTCCGCATGGAGTCGATAAAAATCAGTCACATGATATACGTCGCCCCAAGGTCAGGCACGAACAAACATGGCTACGAAAGTCTGAATCAATCATCCTTTCAATGGTCCTATTATATCGATCAAAAAACGAAGCAGAAGACTATCCGTTTTCAACGGACAAATGGATAAACGGTACTATCGAAATTTTGAAGCCCTCATAAACTACGGTATAGCTATGGTTATCGCTGTGTGCTGATACTTAAGGTGCTGAACATAAAAAAGCGGTTTTATCGGGAACTGGCAATGGAACTAGCTTACTGACGTTCCTTTTTACTAACAAGGCGGTTCACACTGAACAGATTAGGCAATCGGGAGCAAAAAAAAATATCCACCGCGTCAAAACTGCGTTTCGTATTTAAAAAGGCCGGTCATGAAGCGTTCTGTTTGGTATCTGAATGCGTTGTAACAACCTACCAAGCCGGCCATCTCTATCAGCTGTGTCGCTACTTCATTGCTGTATTATGATGAACTGAAACCCATGGCTTCGCAGTTGTGTGGACGCACTAACAACCTCTTTGATCTAATATCTCGGGTCTTCCGCTCGAAACACTCTGCCAGCTGCCAATTACAGATCCTTATCGATGTAATATGCGCCTACAACCAACCAAGATAGTCCATTCAGCCCATCGAAACCACTGATGTATACAGGTCACGTTCGGGTACCTGGTGCTCAGTCTGTGATCACCTCGTTTCAATTCCACAAAGAAGGATCGGAATGGCACGCAGTGTTGAATGAGCCAAGATTACATGATGAATTTAAGAGTTTGTACACATTACTTTGGTCGGAATAGTAACATGCACAGAAAGTAACCACGTCAGTAGGATCGTAATCTGTCATGCTCTAATGAGGGCAATTTTGGTAGGCAATACAACTCTGGACGTATCCAAACGCGCCTGTAGAGAAAGCGAGCAATTTCGAAAAAGGCTGACTGAGAAGTCTACCTGAAGGTGTAGACTGCAATCAGACGTGACTGAGGTTCAACTTGAGATCATGAAACAGTCCAATATTACTGAATAAACTGATCAACAAATGACAGGTCAATAAACGATCAGTTGACAATGTAAAAGCAGATGTTGGAGAAATGATGCAGCATGATGTACAAACGAAGTACACCATGTTGCGTCTTGCTGAACTTACTGGTGAAGCCTGCTATCATGATGTCAACAAAGACAAGGGCATCGTAAACCAGAAAGGCTGAATTGAACATCAAATAGTTGCAGAACTCACAACTAGAGTGTCGCTCAGCTTATTCATAATCGTGACCTACCGAAATGTTCTGTCTCACATGTAATCTATCAGTTCACTTGCAGTTGCGGTGACGTCTATATCGGCAGAACAGATCGGTGCCTACGACAAAGAATGGCTGAACATACGATTAAGTTCAAGTTGAACATCACCCACAATTGATCGCAGCTGTCGCATTCCCATAGACTTTCCAGTCGGCCCCTTTCGAAAAGAAGCACTAGACTCGAGTTTCGCTCTCATTAGAGCTCGTCAGTAGTGCATATCCTTGCCACTGCCGGGACTAGAACTCCGGCCACGCTTTCATGAGGCAACCGTGTTTACCACTGCGTGTCATGGATCTCACATTAAGCACGACTCATGCCTAAGTGGTTGGTGCGCGCCATGACGCAACAGGCAATGGCAACAGAGCGAGTGAGACGAAATCCGACCTCATCCATTGCAAAGCACATCATGGAAACAGGTCACGTTGTTGACCCCGCCAACTCGTTTCAAGTATTGTTGCGTAATCGGAATCCGAAGTTGCCTTCTCCGAGGCAATGTTAATCAATACTCGCCGTCCGGTCCTGTGTGCATAAACTGTTGACTCACGCAGTTTGTCTGCCCTGGAACTGATAACAGTCCTTGTTTCATGTAAACCCAATCGTTGATTGTTTCTATTGCTATCCGCATGTCCTATATATTCTAATGTTTTACGTTCGTGACTGAAGAGAGTAAACGAAATGTTAACATCTCGCGACGTATGTCTTCTATCGTTATTGGTGAACTGGATCAAGGGAACTCAGTGTTTTAAATAAACTTAGCGCAAAGATAATCATGAAGACCATCATTTGTAGACTGATGTTGCCCTGTAACTCAAAACAATATCTAGTCATGCACTATATAGGTGACTGAAAACGCTCAATGACCTGGAGCCGACAGGTTAACCTATATTCACGATGCGGATTAATCACGAATGGTAGATGAGCTTACTGGCAACTATTTCCTTCCGAAAATCAGTTTTACATCAACGCTTGAATGTAGACTCCCTAGGAAGAATAAACTAACGCGTCCCCTGTAAATGGCTGGGGATTCTGTTAACTGAACAGTTAGAATGAACTGAGTCAGTAAAAAGGGCCGTACAGGTTGTGACGGATGAGAAACCTATCGCGCGATTGACCTACAAACCGTCTGAGATAGATTCCTAAACTGTGTTCACACATTCATTTACCGTGCGTGATAAAGGCTGCATTTGACTATTGCAGTCCCATAGAGAATACAAATATACGCGCCGTATGTCACCAGACTGGCACGACCAATAGGCACTTGAGGCAGGTGAAAATACCCGAATCATAATGTTCATTAGGCGAAAGACTGAAAATGAAAAGTCGGTTATACGAGCTGGTTGTTAGCGCACTATTTGGAAACAAGAGGATACATGCAGAAATCTAATATAAATTGAGCACATCAGTCCATCCATCCGTGCTCGTACGCAGTTTGTGTTCAGGCTTCGGCCACTCTGGTATGGAGTTCAGCTGAAATGGATGTTTCAATGGCCGTGATAACTCAACACGCGGATGCAATGTTTGTTTTACTTCTCTTTCAAAAGAAACAATCTGTCTGTCGATCGTTGCAAGCGCAAATTCGTTATACGATCAAGTAGCGCATGTCAGCACATTCTGAGTGTACGAAATGTTACACATATTAACATCACGCCAACTATGTCATCCGATTCCACCGCCGAAGTTCTGTTGTATTTCTTAAAAAGGAGGCTTACATCACTTAGGACTGCCATTCGCCTCACAAAACATTCACACACACACACACACACACACACACACACACACACACAAACCAACACTCCCCTCATTATGCGTGGGAATTCGAATCCAAATTTGTAAAAGTGCTTGTCAGATGGAAGAAAAGAAGAGGGTAACCGAAGCCACTTTGATTGAAACTACTGTTAAATTACATTGTAAGAGGAGAACGAAAATTCTCCAGCCGGTAATAAGGCTTTGCATCATAATGCTGTGTTTATGGATGGTTCTTTACGATGTAAACAGCAAGAAGAAGACGCACAGTGTTATTATGGATAAGCAAATCTGCAATTAACGCAAAACTGAACGGAATGAAAAAAGATTGAAAGCGTTCACTGCAGTTCAAACCGAGACAACAACATATACAGAAGTCTTGGATATTCGTAAGCGATTTTTGGAAATAACCGATTCAACTATCAACTGTGGTATGGGAGAAAACATCAATCGAGTCAATCTAATATTTGGATCACCGAGTGTCGACAGCTTACCCCCAGGATGTACGAATGTACACTTAAAATACGTCCCAAGATAAGATCTTTTAAAAACGCAGACGACTATCCAAAAACATTGAAGAATACGGATCGTCATATTATCAGTCAATATGACCGAAAATGAACAGACGTAATTCAATGTACAAGCAACGACGACCGAATCAAAACAGAGTAACTCGTTTAAAACAAAACAGGACATAAAATGGGGAGAACGAAAACAATGTTTCGTGATGTGCACTCTCGAAACAGACAAACCACGACAGGTGTCGTTCTTTTTTAAACTGACTGGGTAGAAAGAATAAGAAAAAAAACCATAACCCTCATGCTACGGACTAAAGCTTCCCACCACTAGATCACTGTCCTATAACAGTAAACTCGTTCAATAAAGCGATGTCTATTGCCGAATTCACACGCACAATTCACCGGTCAGAATCAAATACATAGGCGATCGTGTTACCTTATGGCTGCGTACCCTAACTGTCCATAGTAGGGAAAATAAACCACTTTCGGATGCCAGCTAGTCATCTGCCACACAATGCAAATTTTGCCGGTATCGCGGCCGACTGGTATACAGTGTGGGGTTGACAGATGGTGAATTGGTTTGGAGAAATGAAGTCCAATAGAAGTTCCGAGATTCAGATTATGTCAAGTTCAACACCACCCACGCTAAATCACAGCCTTCGCATTCAAACAAATCTTTCGGCTGGCCAACTTCGTAAAGGAGCACGTTGAAACTAGAAATGAGGTCGTTCACCAACGGGTTGGCCAGTGTAGCTCAGGTTCATCTCCCAGACTGAGGCCCCCGCGAATCACAATGACTGGAGACGTTGAATTAGTTGGCGGTTAATCGGGTTTAGTGACGTGAGTGTTGCTGTTTTTCGCTGAGTTTTCTGTGAGGTAAGTGTCCTTAGTAACACGAGACCGTGAAAGCCCTGACGAAGCTGTCTGCCGATGACTACTCACTTTAACCTATGACTGCGCCGTTTGTTTGCAAGGTGTGGGCAACTTGCTGTTGAATGTATGTGTGTGTCTTCAGTAGCTAGGTCCCCTCCATTCGCTTTGTTGGTTAGCCAAGGGTTGCCCCTTTCTTCACGGCTGTAGGGCAGTTATGAATCAGCGCATACCACTGACGTATTCGACTTCTATGTTGATGAAGTTCGATCTATAACGCGGTGACGTTTAATGTGTACCAGAGCTACGTGTTTTCGATATTGTCCCATTATTTCTCGTCTTTGGGCTTATTCCCATCAGTGATGGCTCGTCTGATTTTCCGCATTCCCGTAGACTACTAGTCACATGACTTCTGCACTCTAGTCATAACAAGCTACCTCACTGGATGGTGGAACGATTATGTTTCGCACTTGCTTCCATAGCAAAACACGAGCATTGCTTGTTACGGACGATCGATATAACTGATGTGACTAGTTGGTACTCTGTTAGTATGGATGGACACAGTTCGAATCAAACTGTCTGTTTGTATCTATTACGGCAACAAAGGCTCGGAATGAAAGTTGTATAAAATTTCCTGACAACCACTTAAAAATGGCACTAAACTGTGTCTGATCACGTGATCATTTTGCACCGAACTTGTACAAGCTGAACTGTGGACAGTTCACCGCAAGAGATGCCTACTGGGCAGGTGGCTCAGTACTGATAACAGCTTCGAATCGTAATGTGAAGAGCTTCCGGTTTGAACTTTGTCAAGACTCTCCTTACCCGAAGGATCCCAACCACGTTGAAACCGGTGCATTGGATTTTAGGTTAAGCACAAGGAAACTCCATAACTTTCAATGTGACCTTGTAACCGGGGAATACTGATGACCACGGGAACTACATTGATAACACTAACAGGCTGGTATAAAGTCGTAGATTCAAAATATGGAAAGAATAATTGATTAAAGAACATGGTTCCCTTCTGCTAACACTACAGCTACTCTGCCACACAACTAGTCGCTTATGGTATCATTTGGGAGTGTAGGGACACGAGGTAGCACTGAATGGATGTACAGTAGAATAATGGTCATTTAGAAATACTACGTAGCCCACACAAACACCTTCATCAACACCGGGCGTACATCAACTTATCGGTTGAACACTTGCGTCATCATACTGAGAAATGAAAAGGTTGCAGATCACTATATATTGTTAGTTTATTCATAGTGATGTCGCAAACTGAACAACGACTATTCGGTCGCATCAGCAGGATTCCTATAAAAGCACAACAAAGTGGTCTGATCTGGCCTTTCTTTCCTGTAGATTTCAGCTGATGCCTATATTTAATAAGTGAACTGTTGCAACATTATCACAGGTCATATGCTAAATCTGAAAACCGATATAACTTGTGCAACTCTGCCTGGAAACACGAGTTCGTCATCCGTGTATAATTGTCACTACTTTTAAACAGTTGGACCAAAATCTGTACCTTTCTTCTGCTCAGATTCAGTGTATTTAAAATCCATCGTCTCTAGATTATCCACACGTCCACCTCCCCACAGACAGCCAGAGATGATACACATTAGTCACTTTGGAAGTAGATCAGCGGCCGGCTGTGAAGAATACCCACGAACACCAGGATTACCACCAACATAACAACTCCAGACATGTGTGTGTGTGAGGCAGGTTGCAGCTACTATCCTGGTGAATTGTGTGTAGTTCCAGGAGACTGCAGCGGAAGTCATGTTATTAGTGTATGGTGAAGTGGCTACGACGGTGCGTCTATGCGGTAGGCCAGTCAAAAGTGACCACATCAACGTAATGACATATTTGCAATCATACTCATTTCATATCCCTAATGTGGTTCCGTCATTTTGTTTAGTAACAGAACGATTTTAGTTTCAAACAATAAGAAACAAACAACCACAAACAGTTATCCACAAAAACCACTTCAAGCAAATTGACAAGTCCTAGGAAAAATTCTGTTGTTAAAAACACCGCCCAATATTTCAGTCCAGATATCCTTGCCTCGAAGGGGATACCTAACTGTGAGAGTACCGAGTGAAAGCAGCGCACTGTATATGCCCACGAAACTATAAAACAATCTTGAAGGATACGGTGGTTTGACCAAACCTTGAGTGCGATCAACAGATTAGTGGTTAACGAAGGCCAGGGTTCAAATTCCAGCTGGTACAGTGAGGGAAAGCACTACTGATGAATCCAGACGAATCTCATGAACCCATAACATCCTTACTTGACCGTCACTTTCGATAGTTGTGGACATTTGATTAACAGGGCAGTTAGACGGGACGTTGCGTTCTTCTGCTTAGGAAAAATCTACCTGGCGTGCACAATGTATCCACTTTGTCAGTTTTGGGCCAGTAACTAATAAACGATGTTTGGTTAAAACGTTGTTTACTCAACTTCACTAGACAGGCGTGTTACCAATAAGAGGAATTTGTCTTAGAAGGATACTGTCTGCTAATATATATCCACAGACGTTTATTGATATTTTCAGTGAACGGAAGTCAGGGAAACCCAGAATGTACACTATGTGCGAAGCATTGGTTCCTGCAGTTGCCATTTCATCTGGCTGTCGCAGTTCGT
The DNA here is from genome assembly GCA_014220965.1 of Paragonimus kellicotti. Taxonomy (NCBI): domain Eukaryota; kingdom Metazoa; phylum Platyhelminthes; class Trematoda; order Plagiorchiida; family Troglotrematidae; genus Paragonimus; species Paragonimus kellicotti. The sequence continues at coordinate 34,640 of LOND01001415.1, read as the reverse complement.
TACAGGCTTCAGACCGCTCTGTCTTGAATTCAACTGGATTTGTTGTAATTAACCCAGGAAGCAAATCTGGGTAATGTCAAACGTGTTGTACCGGACAATTCTGCCTCTCATGCTGTTTATCTGTTCATTTGCACTTGCAATGAGTCACATTGGTAGAATGGACCATTTTATTTGTCAGCGAACAAAAGCTACCCCCGGATGATTAACTAATTCACGAGAGCACGGCAGCAGCTCGGTTAATCACAGAGACAGACCCAGCGTCATGGCTCGTCGGCAAATGAGCCTCAGCAATTTACTCACCATATTATCCGGTAACTTAGACTTGGAAGTTTTGAAGCCTTAGCGATCAAACAGCGAAGGACCAGTTTACTAGTCGCAAACTTTTCAAAGACTAATACAGTATACCTTACGTGGTAATGATCTTCCGATTTACACACTTTATTGGTTCAATTGCACGCCCGTGACTGTTTTAAGTAAGAGATTAAGCGAAATACTGGCAGCCTGATGAACAGGATAAGGAGGACTCAATATTTTTAATTTCTCAAGAGAACAGAAAGTCACATAACGAATTTACCAACGCGATGGGGATGCGTGATAGGTCTAGCCAGAGTAGAGTTGATTGGCGAACCAGAAGCAGATAGACCACTGCGTCTGCATAAACGACTAAACCAGCAACACATGGCGAATCTGACAAAGCCTGCGTATGAAAAAGAACAAGTTTGACGTGTTAAGCGTGCGTATGATGCAAAAAGTGTAAAACTCAGATGGTTTATCACGAGCTTTTGCTAAAAAGGTGCGGACCGCACTATCGAAATCTTATTAGCTGCATACTCGCCATCGTACGTTTAAACTTCACTGCATCCCCCGGTAAGCTCACTAAACAGCCAGTCACCACCCGGTGATCTACTCAATGGGTGCATGTTCGCCTAGGGTTGCATCTTCACATATTTTGTCACGAAATTTGTCTAGAATAATGTGAGCAGCAGATGAGTTTATTCTTTGCAGAACGGATCTAGCAGGTTATAATCTAGCGATCCCTACTGATAGAAAGCACCGACCTAGCCAGTGAAGTAACCCTGTAACGTTGTGGTGGGATACACAGTAAAAATGAGGTTAAGCGCACACAACAGTATACATGCAACACAGCCTTATTTACAAGGTTTTCCATGGTTTGGAAAGTACGACTCTATGATTTCCGGCTTTCATTTTTGGAAAAGTATGAGGAATAATGTCCCCACCTGGGAAGTTTATTTTTGTTGTATTTGTTCCTATCATCAGGCACTGAAACCTAAATGGACTAGGGCGAAGCTATTTCCAGTGAAGGGATCCGTCCACGGTTCAAGAATGGACCTGTACGACTGGTGCCGAGGTCACCTGATATGGTTCTGTTGAGCTTGCTGCATACGACAGTAAATGAAACTCCTGGTTTACATCCCAAACCCACTGATAAACTGAGGGTATATTAATCGCCTCGCGGAATATCCCAACATCTGATAGGCTAAATCAACAAACGAATTACCAACAAAAGTCGCAACTTTGAGCATCTGCTATGACAGTTCACTTTTACCTAGTAAAGAACGCAAAACAGACGGCTATATGTTTCGATTTCCATGGTTTTCTATTTTAACATTATTTTGACAATTCAAACGACTTGTCGGTGACTTCGTTTACAATGTTGTTTACTATGGTTTTTTTAAATGTGGTCAAAATCGGGTCAACAGCTTTTGCGCAACGACGGCCCTAACACGAATAACCCCCAAAGTAAAACTGGATTCGGAAGCAGCCTACAATTTAGCTAGTAAACGAACTCTGTAAGCCGTTGCGGCACGAGCTGTGTTTGCTTCTACTATCATTCGGAGATCGAAAAATAAACCGGATACAATGTGAGGGCGTTCGGTTCAGTAGCACCCCAACAAGTCTAGTGTTATATAGCATATATGCAAGGACAACAGCTGCAGTTACCAATGCACAGAAACGGTAACAGCATTAGGGAACTTTGTTGATCAAATCTGTCAGGCCTTTTATAACCATCTACAGTTGTTGTTTTATGTCTTGCTAACCTCAAAAACACGCTTTGTGAAAAGTGACCTATGTCAAGCTAGAGCCAATCTTCAAAGCATCAAAAGAAGGAAGGCGGACGTGTACTCTATTGCTGTACTAATTTCGACTTCGACTAGACCAAAGAGGTGCAAATAAAACAACTCTCCGATGCAACCTTAAAAAATATCGATGACATTTTGGTAACGTGAAGCAAGTGCAACTTTATCGCTGTCTTCAGCTACTCTAAATGATTCAGTTCGAGCGTTTTTATTTAAATGGGTGGTTATTCTATCATAAGTGCACCATATTCAATAACCAAAAGGATATTAAATTACAATTTTCTGATGCGCAAGTGAGTGAGCTATGACAGGTAAGGGGTTACAGGAGAACTGTAATCCAGCCCATGCAAGTTGTTCATGAGGCTGTTAAAAGGGCGACTTGATCGTTCCAAGGTCGAAGGAAACTGAGGTTGTTCCACTGTTAGCACTGACTAACAACGTCGTCGAAGAATTGAAGAAAAAAACTGGCCATAGTCTGTTCAGGATGATGGCTTTTGAAGTCACCGCACGCAATTCACAGACTCAAGCCAGAAAGGACACATTACATATTTTTCGGCGTCCGTTGTATTCAACATTCTCGTGATGTGCAAGTTTCACGAGCGCACTGAAAGTAATGTTCAGTTCGAAACCTAAAGCGAACAGTGGGACAGGTATAACATGGCTGAAGAGTTCTCAAATGAGGCGCCACGATCTACTGCCAGTAATGTAAATGTCCACTGTTGGTTGACGTAACGGCAAACACTGGACCTGAACATTTCATGTGGTAAAGTTTCAGCCAAACCCATCTATGCAGCATTCTTTCCATCCTCATAACAATAAGATGTTCTTATTTTGCAGACTTCATGTGTATACTTCCTCATTTTGAGCAACAAACAGTGCAAGAAAATGCACTCTGTTCAACAAAAGTAAATATTCACCAACAAATATTCGCCATATGAGAAAGCAACACACTTCGTTGTTTGCGAGTGTTGCAGTAAGTCTAACAGAAGGCTGCCAGACCTCGATTTGGTGGAAGCATTATGACTTTCGTGCACGAGTAACCATGTGCTCCGTGAGGACTACCAGACAATACCAGCTTCTCAGATCATGGTTACGGCTTTACATCTAACAGCATTTTATTTTTTACTACATTCCCAAGTTGAGCATATCTTGATTCCTGTTTGCGTCATATTAGTGACAACCATTCATGATCACAATGGCTGAATAGCTCACTATAGGCAATCCCGATCTACGCGGAACAGGAGCACCAAGGAGACGAGACGCGCGCACCAAAAGTGTATTGCTAAGTAGAATCAATTCAAACAAGTGGTGTTCATTTTGTACGAGGACAACTGTATATAAAAATAAAGGGACATATGGAAATATGTACAATACCCATAGGTTCTACGTCAGGATGGTACGGTATGGAAAGTTACTCCGGAGACCCATCTCGATTGGCTGAAATCGTTTTCTATGGAAAAGAGGCTTTCAAAGGAAATATTTGAGGCTCCCTGACAGTATTTCCTTCACAGCTGTTGTTTTTCAAATATTGATGGATCGGTAGATGACGTGTTTCTTTCGAACAAGGCAATCGATTTGTAACTTGAAGGAGTAATCGGTAAACTTTCATCAACTTAACTTGCTTCTTCAGGGCTTGCTGTATGTAGCGTTTACCGGAATCACATGTTTTACTGCCAACTATAGTATTAGTAAATGGATTGAGAATACCTACGTTACGAGCAAGTTGTAATACTCAGCGTTTTAACCACCTCGGATGATTAGTAATCGAAGCATGCCAACTGTGTCAATCACCGTGTGTTCAATGTACATTGTATTTCTGCTAAGGTGGTTTCATCTTCTGTGGTCTGTACCACTGAGCTCTCCAAGACAACAGAGATTTCCCGCGTGAAAAAAAAGTCAGCTGCTAATCAGTATCCAAACGCATTTACTGAACACACAATTAAGCGCATATCATCTAATGAGGGGACTAGAGGGAAAAGAACTTTCAATGCTGTTGTGTAAATACTATATCGTGAACAAACATCAGAAAAAGTTCGCTCCTATTCTTTCTGAGTACGCTATCCGGACCGTATTTCGGTTAGATAATACCTTAGAACGACTGGTGATGCATCCTAAAGATCCAGTTTCTATGGGCGACCAGATAGACTGCGTTTACGAAATCAAATGCGGTGATTGCCGAACACAAGAGGCACACGCGGTTTCCTCTTAAAGACGCATATCAACTTCAGAAGCTAGAGAAGGATTCGGCCATCGTACTACATGCACTGTCAGAGAATCACAACGTACTTCTTGATCAAGCTCGAATGGTTCACAAGGGTCTGCCTTCTCATGCGGAGCGCTGCTGCGCTGAAGCTCTCACCATTTACACACAATGACGCTTGTGTTAATCGCAAAGATAGCAAACCTCAGTCTGCCATGTGGTGCGGATGGATAGATAACACCAAACAGAATTACCCTATCTACATCAGTCTCATCCTCCATTTAATGGGCAAAGGATTCCGCCAATCAGTTCAGATGCAGCGCAGGTTGATGGTGATGAGGTTGACCTAACCACGGCAAATCTCACGTGACCTCTGTTCCTTTGTTAATGTGATTTCGATTACAACACTCCTGAGGAAGGCCACCCGAGGTGGTTGAAACGTAGAGTATTACAACTTGCTCATAACGTTGTGTTATTTCCAATCCATTTATTGACAACTTGTTAAACACGATTCCAAAATTATTCCACTTCATACAAGATTTGGTGCGGATATCTTACAACCAGCTATAGTACTTTAGAACTAAGTAATAATTAAATTCCAGCCAGTTTACTGACAAATAAGAACGGTTGCTGTCATACGACATACTAGATCACATACAGGCTGAATTCCCTCAGGCCGCCCAGAACTAGACAGCAAGAGCTTCAACTTAGTGACCAGGGTATCAAATCACTAACCGTTTA
>LOND01001415.1:0-19327 GCA_014220965.1 Paragonimus kellicotti | reverse complement strand
TACGAGGATAACTGTATATAAAAATAAAGTAACATATGAAAATATGTACCGTACGCTGTAGAACTCCCCAACTATATTTTGAACTCTCCCTTTGGAGGGAAACGCTCGATAAAAATGAAGAAATGTTGAACACTACTTTTTGGCAACTGTTGGCCATCTGACCGCTTGGCCTGAACGGTGGGGGGAAGGTCAACGGGAGTTTTCGGGTTAGTCTGATAAAGTACTGGCTGTTCGTTACGCATATTCTGGTCCGGAGTATTGTTTTTGGAGAGGGGTTTTAACGGCATCAACACGAACGAAAACAAAATCACAAAAGTCCAGATTGGAGTGCTTTTGTTCTTGTTTGGTGTTTTTAACCTGGTGGGCTGGGGCCGGATTTTTGACATGGATAACTTCAACTGTTGCACGAAGGTGGTAGCGTCAAAATTAGTTTGGCCGGCGTTCGACTTGTAAAACAGTTCACCAGGGAGGCGAAGTGTCGTACCGTAAACTAATTCTGCGGTCGTGCAACCAATGTCTTCTTTAACAGTCGATCGAATTCCAAGCATGACAAGGGGCAAGTGATCGGTCCAACGCTGGGGTCTAATTAGGCTTTTAAAGCGACTTAATAGACTTTTGGTGCGCGCAACTCGTCTCCGTTGTTGCTCCTGTTCAGCCTAGATCGGGATTGCCTATAGTGAGCTATTCAGCGACTGCGGATTGAACTGAACACAACCAATGTCCATACATTTGTATAGGGCTAGTTCCCTACACACCTGGGTATTTTCCGTAGGCTACCATTCTCACCAGAATAAAGTGACACTCACCAATTATCCTTTATGCTTCACTGGGAGCGACTGGCAGAATCGGGCACGCAGAAATTCTGGAGGAAGATTTACCTTCTATTTGTAAGCGCGAATTCAAGTTTTATAGAAACAGTTTTTCCGTGTTTAGTCCAGTGAGAAAAATAGACATACAGAAGTAGTTAGGGCGCAAAATAAGATTTTGTTAATGTCTGTGTCACGAGGTGTGTGTGGCTCGGTAACTGATTGCGCTACATATGCTCAAATTTAGATGGAATCGCTTGAAGTAACGAAGAACTGAACCTGCGACTAAAACTATGCCGCACCAATGCAGAAAAGCCATAAATAAAAAAATCCAAAAATCGGATGATGGCTTAACGACATTGTGTGAGGAAAGCATCATTAATTTAGACACACGAACACACAGAACATGTTATAAAAACCGAAGCGAACAAAAACCTGAAAAATAATAACGCGTGGTGACTGAAATGGAAAATTACTGCTCTGCGTTGTGGAGATCTATGAGAGGCCACTCACGTCAGGGTTTTCTGGAGCGGATAAGGCAATCAGACACGCCAGAAAACTGGATCTTTCTAGTGTTCAAGTTGTCATCATCATCATCATCATAGACAGCAATACATCAGTGGTTCACACTGATGCTTAACTGCCACACAACCACGAAGAAAAAAAAAAGGCAAACCCTGTATGGGAAGAAAGAAAAGAAACAGAGGACGGGAAGGGAACCTAACTACTAAAAATAGCTACGTCTATATTCAAACATTCAACATCAAGGCGCCTACACCTTGCAAACAAACAACCGAGCTGTAAGTGAAAGTAAGGCGTCATCAGCAAGACAGCTTCCTTACGGCTTTCACTGCCCGCGTCATTAAGTGCACTCACTTCACAGACAACTCGGCCAAACAACGACAACATTCACGCCACTGAGCTCGATTAGCCGCCATCTCACCTAACGTCTCAAGCCACCGACTCTGTGAGTCGCGAGGGCCCCAGCCCGGGAGACGAACCCGACCTACAGTGGCCAACCCCTTCGTGAACGATTTCATTTGTCTACGCCAAGTCATCATCTGTCCACCTCGCACCTTTACGCCAATCGGCCGCAGTGTCGACAAAGAATGTTCCGTGTGGCAGACGATTAGCCGATATCCCCAATACATGACCTTAACCATCTAAGTCTGTGCAATGTAGGGAGTGAACAAAAGAACTCGTTTGACAATCACTACCAAATACCCGCTTCCTAACCTCTCGTTGCTTACTCGCTGGTGCCACCCGATACGAGCGATTGAACGCAGACATCGGTGGTCAAATACCTGAAGACGGTTCACGTCCTCTACCCTGAGCGGCCACGTTTCGCTGCCGTAAAGTAATACAGCCCTCACTGTTGTCTGATATACGCGACCTTTAGGCATCAGAGAGATATCTATTTATCGCCGGAGGTGTCTCAGATTAGCGAACACTGCCCATCCTAAAACTGTTCGACCTATGCTGCTACCTTGACGAGGTGGTCGGGCTTGTGTGCTGTTTCGATACCGGCGGGGCTTATGCTGACTTAGGACCGCGTCCTTCAGGTGCAAACACTTGCAGACGGATCAAACGAGAAGCAAGTCAGACGAAAAGCGTTACCCCTAGGATATGTATGTCGCAACTACCGGAACTCCGCCGTCAGGGTACATTAGGTAGTGAGGCACGATCCTATGGGCATACAGCAGAACTATTTTTATAGTTGCGGCACTGCTGTCTTCCGTATCAGGAAGAAGGGGGTTAGAAAAGGTACCCTCAAACAAAGGCTCCGATCGCCCAACGGTTGACCGTGACGCGGAAGCTATTATCCAATACGGTCGAAAAACATCTATCACCCAAAAGCCCGATGTAGCTTTGAGTACATCCACTGCGCGCAGCAGTGCTGAGAATCAGACGTCAATGTCTTATTCACTGCGCCGGCTATGGCACGGTCCTTCACTGTTAAGTGAGATCAGACTTTTTGGGGGGCATTGGCTCGCGGGGTTGGGTTACCCCAAAGGAAAAACTGTTCATCTGGTGTCTCGGCAGGTCAAGGGACTTTTGAGTCAGAGACTCGGGGTGGGGTCCCTCAAGTCAACCTCCTTCCGCAGCATAAACGACCGGGAAGTATCAGAAGTTATCGCTCTCCCGACAAAAAGTGAACATTTATTAACCCAATACGACTTTCTCCTACTGTTTTACCCCCCATTTCTTCCGCCTTCCATGTGCCTTCGGGCGATAATTGTTTTCTAAGGCCAAGACAACCGGTAAACATTGGCGCCTTCAATGTCCGCACTCTCCGACAAGTCGGTCAGCAAGCTGCTCTGGCTAGTACTCTCTCAAGTCTGGAGCTTGATGTGTGCTGCGTGTCGGAGACGCGAGTCTACGATTGCAGCACCGTTATCGCTCTGAGCCCACTTCTAGATGTTTGTCGATCCCATCGTTTCTCTCTTAGGGTCTGTGGTGACGCCGATGCTGAATCTGGTGGTCAGGCGGGGTTGGGTGTTCCAGAGCAGAACAATGTTTGCTCGATTGGATCCCAGTGAACAGTCGCTTGTGCGCTGTCAGACTCAATACATCGGTAAAAGTCTGTCGACGCAAATCAGAAAGGCGTTGTGTATTCATTATATCGGCGTATGCTGCTCGGGTGTTACCAAAGATACGTTCTATGACGCCCTCGTTGACCTTCTGAAGCGGACTAAACACTCAGACATCATCATACTAGCGGGCGATTTGAATGTCCAGCTTGGTCGTCTTTTCCCGGACGAGAAGCGGCTGGGAGGCACGTCCGGTCTCCGGGCACAACGCACTGACAATGACGAAAGACTGCTGCATCTGTGCGCATCCCATGGTCTCTATATTTGAGCCGCCAGTTCACAACACAGGAAGAAGCACTGTGTTACATGGAGACCTCCGTGTGCTTCTCAGCCGTGGACGCAGTTGGATCATATAGCAGTCAGTTACAGGTGGCGCCACTCTGTTAAGGACTGTCGTGCCTTTTGGAGCAACCACCTGGACTCGGACCATGCTGTTGTGCGTGCCCGTTTTGTTTTGTCATTTACCCAGAGGACACACGCTCGTAAATGCAAGGTAATTAATTGGCATCCGAGCGATGAGGTGTGTTAAGAACGCTTACCAGAAGGCGTTGGTGAACAAGTTGCCCAGTTCGAGTCAGGTGAAAGATCCTAACGAACACTGGGAACAAATCGCTGCAGCTATGAAATCATGCTGTGAAGAGGTATGTTCCGAAGGAGCTGTTCAGTTGCGACAGAACTGGATTTCCGTCGCGTCGATAAACCTTATGAACAAGCGTCGCTCGATCCCACCTGGTTCTGAATATGATGACGACCGTCGAGAACTTAAACGCAAGCTGACTAAAAGCTTGCGCAAAGACCGTGAGCACTACTTGGTCGAACAGTCGAAAGAGATGGAAAGCCTTTTTATCTGGAAATTGTAGAAGGCTTTTTTCCCTGATCCGTGGTTGTACTGGTCGTCGAGTCGGTGTAAGTGAGACCATATGTGAAAAAGATGGTTCACTTATCACCAATCATCGCGTCGACTTGATAGGTGGGCTGAACATTTTGAAGAACAGTTCAGCTGGCCTCAACCAGATTATGTGGACGACGGGACCCGAATGGTCAGTTATTGCATTCCAGACGGCCCTCCGTCGGAAGCAGAAGTGGTCCTAGAGCTCAAATTATTGAAGCGTAACAAGGCTCCTGGACCAGACCTCATCCCTCCTTCTCTTTTCAAGGATGGCGGGAAAGGTTGATATCAGAACTGACTAAACTCCTCCAGACGATTTGGGAGACTGAAGAGGTACCTCGCGATTGGTGCTTGTCAACAGTAATTCCCGTTTTCAAAAAGGGGTCCGAAGTCTATGTGACAACCAGAGGCATCAGTTTGGTATCTGTTGCTTCCAAGTTACTCACTGGCCTCATTTTACGTCGGCTCACTAAACCCAGAGAAAGCCAGATACGTGAAGAACAGGCAGGATTCCGATCCGGTCGAGGGTGCGTTGACCACATTTTTACCTTGCGACGGATCTTGGAACATCGGCACTCTTATAGGCAGCCGACGGTCTTGGTCTTTTTGGACCTGAAGCTGCTTTCGATTCAGTTGCTCGTAACGTTCTCTGGAACTGTCTTCTTCGCAAGGGAGTACCAGGGAAATACGTGAATCTGTTGAGATCACTGTATGCTCACTCTGCAAGCAGGGTGAGGGTTTATGGGCAGCTGTCTCGGGCGTTCATCACTTCTAGTGGTGTTCGTCAAGGGTGTCCGATTTCCCCCTTCTTGTTCAATTTTGTCATGGACGACATTCTGGAGGGTGCGCTTAAGGAGTCCAGTGACTTGGTGTTGAGCTTCTTCCTGGCGCTCGGTTGACCGATCTGGAGTATGCGGACGACATTGTCTTACTTAGCCCCTCTGCCGAAGACATGCAGACCATGCTGAACAAGGTGAATGACCGGGCTGGTTTGTATGGAATGCGCTTCGCACCTTCAAAGTGTTACTTCAAGACTGGGGCATTTCCATTCCTACTTTCTTTATTGCAGGTAATCCGCTTGAGACTGTGGACAGTTTCACCTACTTGGGTAGCATTATCTCGTCAGCTTGTAATATTGCTGATGAGATATCAACGAGGATAGCAAAGGCACGAGTTGCCTTTGCCAACCTGCGTCATCTGTGGCGTCGAAAAGACGTTCGATTGTCGCTGAAAGGAAGAGTATATAATGCTTGTGTGCGTTCTGTTTTGCTCTATGGTTCGGAGACGTGGCCTGTTCGCAAGGAAGATATCAACAAGCTTGCTGTATTTGACCATCGTTGTCTCCGCCAGTTAGCCCACATTAAGTGGACTGATCGCGTGAGCAATACGGCAGTTCGCCGGCGCGTATTCCGGAACGCTCGGGATGCGCGATCGATCGGTCAACTACTCACGTTGCACAGCCTGCGATGGTTAGGTCACGTACTCCGCATGCCAGCTGAGCGTTTACCGTACCGGGCATTATATACTGAGACCACCAACAGTTGGGTGAAACCACGTGGTGGTCAAGCGACAACGTGGTCACGAAATATGAGAACCCTGACTGCTCCACTGAGTAAAGTGGGTAGGTGTCGCCTGCCTGGATGGGGTCCTCGTGATCACTCAAACCGCTGGTTGGAGACGCTATCCGAGATGGCGGCGTGTCGCAGTCAATGGCGTACCTGCATCCATACCATTTCTAGTTCTTTGCTTAGACTTCTATTAATTTTCAACCTTCTTAGTAACGTTTTCTTCTAGGATATTCCACGTCACTGTTGAGGTGAGCGGCAGCCCGAGCCACAGTACCTTTTGGTCAGGCTCATGGCTGATATGATGATGATGATGATGATGATGATCCTAAACTGTACACGGCAAATAAGCCTTCGCATAAACTTTGCATTACATAACATGCAAAAAGACTTACACAATGATCACATTACCTGCTATATCCATGAGACTGACTGATTAGTAGTTTCAGAACAGCCTATAAGTAACCAATAATTCAGCTAGTTAATAACGTTAAGCCCGTAAGCAGAAGGTTAATCAGACTCGGAAGAAGCCCAGTCAGGAGTGAAACGTTATCGATAAACAAGATTATCAATTACTTACAAACTGTTCTGAAACCTACAATAATTGTACACATTCTACACAGAACATTAAAATGAAGGGCAGTGGTGTCAAACACGTAAACAGACCATCAACTTACGAGAAAGGTGAGGGAGACTGACCAAGAACTACCTTACTACGCTGAATTATTCACGCTCTTCTAACCATGCGCAATCAGCGGCACACTTTGTAACGAAGTGTCCACCACCACACCTTTATTGTAAAATCAACGGCAACAAACGAACGAGCAAATCTTGCTAAGGAGCGGAGGGCACCTTGATGTTGTATGTTTGAATATAGACGTAGCTATTTTTAGTAGTTAGGTCCCCTTCCTCCTCTCTTTTTTTTCTCTCTTCCTATATAGGGTTTTTTTCTTCGTGGTTGTGTGGCAGTTAAGCATCAGTGTGAACCACTGATGTATTGCTGTCTATGATGAGGACACCGGTCGCGATCAACATCATCACCGGTAAAGAGTTCTAACCTCCATGTGTTACAGTCTCTCGGCAGACAAGCGCCTAATCGAAGCGCCAAAAGCACGTCACAGTTTTATCGAAAGGGTTTGATGCATACAGTGAGTTTGAAATTTTGTCCGGGTTGTTATTGTGTATGACTTTTCTATAAAGACTATTCAAACAAAAGCCGGCCCATTGCTCTATTACGATTTGTTCGTTTGCTATGCAAAAACAGTCGCCGTTAACCTGGTACAAGACAGTGTAAACCATTGGGGTGATCGTATAACCTCATCGCAAAGTATAGAACTCGTGATAATTAATCAAGTCGAATAAGCTCACTTACTTGAAAGTGCTTTGACAAGTCCGTAACATGTTTGAACTGAGATCGATCGAAAAACACATGTTCGTGGAAACCTAGATCGATAATGCCCCACAGGCGGTTCACACAAAATATACATCCTCTTTGGGCCAAGAGAACATTTGTTTTGGCAGAGGTAGCACATCGACTGATAATCAGAAGACTCAAATTGGCAGTCGTATGCATACGTATGGTTTTGGTAGACTCAGTGTAAAGAAATATTCGATCGTACTTTTTGATGAACTCCATCAATTCTATTTGTGTCCGACCGATGGAGCTAGAGACGCTTTTTGTCGCGTGTGCAAGAGTGGACAGCAAGGTGCTCAACGGCATTGCCCGTTCTGGAAGGCAATCAATGTTGTGTATCAGCCATAAAACTGCTTTACATTCGTCAACACTCAGTACCACCGTGTCAATATTCGGCAAGGATGTTCCATTCACGATGGCACTATTGCCTGATACGTTTTGAATCGGGGGAATGATCACAGGCAATGTGACCTGCTCCGAAAAACCCCGAACACGGATTGAATCGAAGCCTTGAAAAGAGAGTGGGCGTGACTTCCTTCTGTTGGCCAAATGTGAGTTCGACTGTACCCTAACGTTATCAGCTAATCCAACTAGCTCCCCCTGAATTCTAAAGAACAACGGATGTCGCAGCAGAAAATTAGAAAATTCTGATTGCGGTCCGACAATCGTTCGGATGGATGGAGAAGCTTGAGATAAATGACCGGCTAGGCTTTTGATTGGGACCCACCGCTCGGGTTTGCGCTTGAGCTGTTCTTGAAAGTATCGTACGGCCTCTATTTCTCCATCCAGAAGACTTCGTACTTCTTGGCCACACGATGATGAATGATTGACCTGAGTGGAGTTTATAAAAGACTGAATTCCGGATACTTGAGGATAAAAATGCGCGATACTGTTGTCCTTGGTGGCGGTTTCTGTGGACGTATCTGCCGAATAGACGTATCCATTGGACAACTGGAACAAAGCCGGCTGTCTTTTAATAAAGTGCTCAAAGATATCAGGCGAGAGACCAATCACTGACAATACTTCGCCCGAATGTTGAAACCGGGTAAACATCATTGACCAAAGATCTTCCAAACGCACACATCCATTTGATTGAATGATGCATTCTAAAACTGCCAGCGAGCAGATTTCTGACATTAATACGTTTGTATGAGTGTGCATTAACTGGGATAGAATTGTGGAGTTTCTTGACGTACAACCTAAAATTCGGAACAATACAATGAAATTCATTACACACCAGGATAATGGTATAGCCGAAAAGGGTTCTCGTGAAGAGCATGCTTAGTTAGAAACACCAAATCCCACAAAATCAGACAGTCCGTTAGTTTGTCCTTGTGCAATACCGGTAGATACGAGGTAGAAGCACACAACTGAATAAATTTGATAAAAAATTTGCATCGATGCCGTGTAAAAACACGTACTGTAAAATTAACTGCCTCACTGAAACGACTAATTTGCTAAAGAATAAATCACTTTACCCAGATTCGCTCTCGGCGTAAAACCTAAGAAGCTGTTAAAAGATCAACAACATAGCGAACAGGACTTGCTTTTTTGTGTTTGATCATCAGGTTAATTAAAACAATAGATATTAACCATATTGAGAAAACCGGTCAACAGAGGTCATGAACGACGTGTTTGCCATCAGTTACGCATTGTTCAACGTTATAAGCTTGATTGATTGTAGGCCAAATGAGACTATGTGTCCGCACAAGCTGCCTGAGTGCAGAGGTCAGGGCTGTGCAATAGGATACTGATGGTCTCGGCAATGGTCAACATTCCGGAGCCAGCTATTTTGATCGATTTCTTGCCACTAAGTTGACAAACTGAGGAGCATCTTTCTTACTGAGAGAAGAATCAAAATCGGTCAGGTGAAAAACAATCGCACTCGAAACCATTTCAGTTACACCACACACTCTATCAGACAATCGCTTTGTAATATCACCAATGTATAATGCTCGGAACAAACAATTAAAACTTTCAAAATAATTAATCCAGCAGATTAGGCAACGTTAACGTGGGTGAAAAATCATCATCATCATCATCATCATCATCATAGACAACAATACATCAGTGGTTCACACTGATGCTTAACTGCCACACAACCACGAAGAAAAAAAAAAGGCAAACCCTGTATGGGAAGAAAAGAAAGAAACAGAGGACGGGAAGGAACCTGACCACCAAAAAATAGCTACGTCTATATTCCAAACATTCAACATCAAGGCGCCTACACCTTGCAAACAAACAACCGAGCTGTAAGTGAAAGTAAGGCGTCATCAGCAAGACAGCTTCCTTACGGCTTTCACTGCCCCGCGTCATTAAGTGCACTCACTTCACAGACAACTCGGCCAAACAACGACAACATTCACGCCACTGAGCTCGATTAGCCGCCATCTCACCTAACGTCTCAAGCCACCGACTCTGTGAGTCGCGAGGCCCCAGCCCGGGAGACGAACCCGATCTACAGTGGCAACCCCTTCGTGAACGATTTCATTTCGGTACGCCAGGTCATCATCTGTCCACCTCGCACTTTACGCCAATCGGCCGCAGTGTCGACAAAGAATGTTCCGTGTGGCAGACGATTAGCCGATATCCCCAATACATGACCTAACCATCTAAGTCTGTGCAAATGTAGCGACTGAACAAAAGAACTCGTTTGACAATCACTACCAAACACCCGCTTCCTAACCTCCTCGTTGCTTACTCGCTGGTGCCACCCGATACGAGCGATTGAACGCAGACATCGGTGGTCAAATACCTGAAGACGGTTCACGTCCTCTACCCTGAGCGGCCACGTTTCGCTGCCGTAAAGTAATACAGCCCTCACTGTTGTCTGATATACGCGACCCTTAAGCTTCAGAGAATATTTCTCTGTCGCCATAGGTGTCTCAGATTAGCGAACACCACCCTAGCCTTGGAAATACGCGCTTCTATTTCATTCCCTACACCTCCGACGCCACCGCTGATGCAGCTTCCCAGGTATACAAACCGGTCAACAATCTCCATGACTTCATTATCTAACATTAAATCTACGTGATCACAACAATCTTGCAGAAGCACTTTGCATTTTGAGGCTGCAAAGCGCATTCCGAAGTACTTAGCAGAACGCGAAATAGCGTTTAGCGTTGTTTGTGCCGCTTGAAAGTTGTCAAACAGCAACACCTTGTCGTCAGCATAATCAAGATCAGTCAGTCTTTCACCAGGTAGGAGGTCCACGCCGGCATCATTTGAGTGCCGCAGACAGTCCTCCATTATTTCGTCTATGACGAAAGTTGAACAAAAATGGTGAAAGGGGACAGCCTTGACGTACGCCGCTCCTGGTGCTGAAACTGTCAGATACTTCGCCGTAAACCCTAACCTGAGCTGAAGTATGGGAATAAAGCGCCGACAGTATGTTCACATACTTAGTCGGTACACCCCTACGTTTAAGCGACTCTAAAAGTGTAGATCGGTCCACCGAATCAAACGCACCTTTATAGTCGAGGAATACGGCGATTGTTGGCCGGCGGTACACATGACGCTGCTCCAGAATTTGACGAAGGGTAAAAATGTGATCTATACAACCCCGCCCAGGGCGAAACCCTGCCTGTTCTTCCCTAATGTTTACCTCCCGAACTGCAGTGAGTCGACGAAGTATAATTGATGCTAGAACCCTTGAAATGACTGGGGTCAAACTAATCCCTCTATGGTTTTCGCAAGAGCCCCGGGCTCCTTTCTTAAATATGGGAACTATTATCGAGTGACCCCAGCACGGAGGGATGGTCTCCGTCGTCCACACAAGTTGAAACAACTGAGTCAATGCCTCTACTAACGCCTCTCTCCAACCTCCACGCTCAAAAACTATACGCTGAAACACTTACGCACTGATGATGTCACCTCGTTTGGTGATGAAACGTTTGCAACCTAAATGCCAAGCTCGGCGAACATACCAATACCAAAACCATCAACCCGAGCTACGAACGACACCACCACTGTTCACAACTATCAGAAACGCCTCTCCATCTTTTTTGAAAAGTGCCGGCATGAGATCATCTGGGCCAGCAGCCCTATTACGATTAAGAGCCGAAAGGCAATTGCGAACCTCAGTCTCAGTGGGTGGTTCCAAGTTTGTGGCGGCAACACAATAGAAGCAGGAGGCCAACTAAATTGACCCTCAGTGTTCCGCCCAACGCTCTAACCTTCTGGACTTATTATAGATTAGTGTGCCATCTGCCTCGCTGATAGCTTCACTGACAGACGGTCGCCTGGGACCAGTGGCACGGATCAGCTTAAACAGTTTGCCGATGTTCCCTGAGGCAAAAGCGGTTTCCATTTCCTTAACTTTTTCCACTAACCAAGCCTCACGATCAGCCTTTAGACTACGTTTCAGTTTCCTACGGATATCTCTTCTAGACTTGTTATGTGAACTACCAGAAGGAACCTTCCAGGGATTTCTCTGAAATCCAATGTTTGTTTAGCCCATGTACCCCTGTGCCGCATGCTACAGTACCTGCTTTCTGAATGGCCTGTGAGATTTGAGTCCAGCAGCTATTAGGATCTTCGGAGTGAGTACCACTAAGGCAGCTTTCTAAGCTGGTTTGGTACTTATGCCTTTCTCAACAGCTAATCGTTGCTGTCGGTGGGGTCGTTGCCCAGCAAAAGTAAGAACAAAACGACAACGTACCAACGCATGATCTGAATCCAAGCATGTGCTCCAATAAGAACGACAGTCTTGAATGGAACCCCGCCACCTATAACTAACGGCTATGTGGTCTATCTGAGACCAGGCCTGATTCGGAGAAGGCGGGCGCCAAGTATAGCATTGACGTGCACGATGCCTAAAACCAGTACTGGCTAAAAATAGATTATGCTCAGCGCACAGCTGCAACAATCGCCCACCATTATCTGATCGATGTGATGCTATCCCAAACCTACCACCTAAACGAGATTCGGCTTCACCAAGGCGACCGACCTGGGCATTCATATCTCCGGCCAAAACGACTATATCAGAGCCACGTGTCGACCGAAGGAGAGTGGCCAGATCCGAGTAAAATGCGTCCTTGACGCCGATGTCACTACAGTCAGTAGGAGCATAAGCAGACAATGAATAAATTTCTGAAAGTTTTGCGTCTAGAGCTGGTTTTAACAGAACCTGCCAAGCGGACGGCACAAAGTCTACTGTTAACAGGAATCCAATCTACTAATGCGGCTGCGGCCGTCGTGCTGAGAACTATACCTACCCCAGCCTGACCTGTAACAGCGGCTGTGGAGTCGCCCGAAGTGTATAACCAGTATCGGGTAGACAATGCAGGTGCTGTTAGTTCCATACGTTGACTACTGTCATGGATTCTAGTCTCCGAGATACAGCAGACATCAACGTGCAACGAGTCTAGCGTTCGTGCGAGAGCCGCTTGCTGACCTATCTGTTTTAGCGTGCGAACGTTGAAGGCACCTATATTAATTCGCATTCTAGGTCTAAGCAAGGGACGAGGGAGGCCTGAAGCTGAATGGCAAGAGACGGAACTTACCGGGTCAGGCTTACTATGATGGACTATATCTTTTGTGAGACCTTGTAGAGTAATTATCAGAAATGGAGGTCGGGGGGGTCTGAGAGCTAAATTTGATAGGACAGTGGGGAGGGGTCAGCAGTAGCATGTTTTCGCCTATCCACCCTGCTGTATGCAGCAGATAGGGCGACCCGGTTTATACTGCGAGACGGCCGATGCAGTATGGATTTATTGTTGTTGTGAATATTCATGGTTGTGTGTGGGCTGAGATACTGCCAGGACGCCCAGACCTAGACAGGAGAACGATTAGGGTTCTCAACCAAAGCCTTTGGCTCAAAAGCCTGTACCGCAAGGCAGCGGTTGGGTGGCAATGTACCAGAACTGGTACTTTTTCCGGAAAAAGATGCCAACCTTCTTCCAACCCCCAACCTGGAGGACCAGGAGACTGGTTTGTCAGACCTCTACCCATTGGCCTGCCTGGTATGAGTGACTCTATCGGTGTGGTGACCACACCGTCCAGTTTAGCCCAATAGGTCATCGAGATGCGCAAGCCGTCACACCACGTCAAGGTCCAGTCTCGTTGTGACGGGTGAAGAAACGGGTGGAGAAACTATACATTACTGCATAAACCTCAAAATTAGACAAGACAGACAAATGTGACAATCTCCAATAGTAATCGGTCTTTGACTAAGTCGATTCACCATCGCCATCCCGATTATATTTTCGCCGCTTTACGATATCCGGATAACACATTGGCGTATCCCAACAGTCAGCACTATTGTAAGATAACCCAATGGGTTTTGCCACCACTGCATAATTTATCCAATGAGGCAGAGATTGGGAACGGATACGTCGCACTGTAGTAAAAACACCGTACAGTCGGCCTCTTTCGAAAAGAAGCACTAGACTCGAGTTTCGCTCTCATTAGAGCTCGTCAGTAGTGCATATCCTTGCCACTGCCGGGACTAGAACTCCGGCCACGCTTTCATGAGGCAACCGTGTTGACCACTGCGCCATTGACCTCACATTAGGCACGACCGAATTATATGTGAACGCCCAACCACTTTCGTTTGTGAGATAATGCTCTGATTGCCCGATCGCCTCGAGAGGAGACACAGTTAACTGTCTGTTAACTCCAATCGATGACCCCTCGACTAGGACTTCTCTCCAAGTTGAAATCACAGAAATCATTAACTTGTTGAGCGGATATTTTGATTACTGATGAGTAACAGTGGGTTTCGATTTTTCATATAAATCGAGTTTGGTGCTTCTTTTCGAAAGGGGCCGACTGGAGAAGTCTATGGGAATGCGACAGCTGCGATCAATTGTGGGTGGTGTTCAATTTATAAAAAACCAAATCCCCTACTACTCATCAGTAACCGTCCAATGGCTTACGGCAACAGGTGTGCTAATCGAGCCAGGTAAGGAAACGCTCACTGCATACCATTGGCACACAGTCGTGTTCACCAAAATAAAGGTGCATGCTTTATTTGGGTCGCAGTATTCCTATTTTCCGCCCAAGTAAGCCCCAGCTACTGTGATTCATCGCAGCTTCCTGACCGAACTCTCTCAAAAGAAATGTGCACGTAAGCCTTCAGAGAGTTGGTACTTCAGTAGGACGTCTGTTTTCAACCTCTATCTCATTGTGCCAGTGTTCTATGAAGTTCGGGTAACTGTGTAAGCAAGAGCACAGAAATCCCTTGATAAAACTCAAACCAGCATCTACTGGTGGAAAATTGGTACGACACCCGAAAGCATCAAGCAGATGCCCTGAAACGGAAAAACTATAGATTCCATTTTGACGTTGGAACCTATTCGGGACCGAAAACATCCGACTAATCTAATTAATAATTTAGAAGTGGCACTCAATACAATTTTGGTTAACAGATGAAAAACAGTGGCATGCCAAAATTGCGGAAACAGGTAGGGCTGGAAGTAGTTAGATTAAAATCCCGGTGCCAGTCTCCATTTAACATATCAGAAAGAAAGTCAATACAATGCCCTCGGAACTCGAGAGTACCGAGGATTAAATCCGCCAACCTGTGGTTGATTAACGGCGTCATTTTTATTGAGTTAGGAAGATCTTTCGTAAGATGAAGACGCAAAGATACTCAGATACATGGTGAACCATTGCACACCGATTATAGCCATGTTCGTAATCAGTTGGCAATGCGAACAAACAAACATCGGGGTCAACTGAGGCCAAAAAATAGTTTCAGCATCAGAACAGAATCATTGCACAAAACTATCGCTAAAAACATTGAAAGCCCCTTTGCAATCCCACCGTTGACTTATGGGAGCAGCTAAGATTCTCAGAATACAATATACCATCATCTTTACTAACAACTAAGAGGGCACATTAATCGAAACTGGACACTTCTTAGTCAGGAATAACTTCCTCCAACACGGCTGTACAACAGGTAAGCATCACCGAAAACCAAGGATACATCGTTGTCTATGACAATGGTGATGTAAATGGTAATCCCGAGGACCTCGTAAAGATTACAACACCACGTGTTATACTACAAAGGCCAGAAAGAGGTTTTGATAACAAGTCGGCCGGTCCTGATCAGATTTCTATAGGGAAACCTGGTAAGACGATTAATTTGGTTAATGAGCCGTCCTCCAGAGCACGACAAATCTCAGAAGGTCGTAGAGGCCTACATCGTAGTTCGTTCTCAGGGGGTTTGATCGTAATTAACCTGTCAACCACGGGCCATTTGCCTTAATATACGTAGTTGTGGAGAGTATGAACGAAAACCACTGGAGGGCTTACGAAATGCACCCTAATTCACTATATGGTAATCAAAACGGCCTTCAAAAAGGTCATCCGCGATTAGCTTGCTTGAAGCTGGATAGCAGTGAACTAAAGCGGAAAACGGCAACACGCCAGCAGACATCACCTTTATTGATTTTTGCAAAGCAATAACTATACAGCATCATTGAATATACGACTTTAGGTCCAGAATGGCACTAGTACGATGTGGATGGCAGACTACGTATGTGACAGATTACTTCAAAAAGCAGTGCTCGAGATGCTCAAATTAGACGGCTCTCTTCGACGCCCAACTCATTGATGACTTCACAGCATGTCGATCGTCCGTGTGATCGTTCCCAAGTGAGTGAGTGGGTAATGCGTGTGGTTTCAAACCAGGACAGATAACGTGAACGAAAGAATGGACAAACGGCGTTCACGATTGTGTGCGTGTCCATACCCTGTCTATCTCTATTTGTGTCATATATAACTCGCATGTTTTACGTTTGCGACTGATGAGAGTAAACGAAATGTTAACACATTGTAACTTATGTATTTTTCGTACCTTGACGTTTCGTTCATCCTAAGCAGAAAGGCTGTTCATACCTGGTCAAGTTTCAATGTACGACCGACAAGTCGGACGCGATCTTACTTTGACCTGTGAGAAATTGTGATCCGTCGCGTTCGCTGAGGAACAGTCTTACGCAACATGAGGGCCACTGCCAACCAGGTCACCGGCAACAGCTACGACACCCGATAAGTCGACTGAAATACAAACAGCTTTCTTTCAGTGTCAATACCGTCCAACACAAATTCAGGTGCATTTTGGCAGTGTAAGCTTCTTTCAACTTGCAAAATTTCCATGGAGCAAATGACAGTACAGCGAGCTTAGAACATTTCAATATTAAAAACACTCAACAGTACCCACATTATAAACCCCTGCTTTTAGCGATAACCGGACGTCTTTCCGACGCCACAGATGACGCAGGTTGGCAAAGGCAACTCGTGCCTTTGCTATCCTCGTTGATATCTCATCAGCAATATTACAAGCTGACGAGATAATGCTACCCAAGTAGGTGAAACTGCTAACATTCTCAATCAGACTGCAATAAATAAGGGGGTGGAAGTATCCCAATATCGAGGCAGCACTTCGCACCTCGAAAGTGAGAAGCGCACTTCACACAAACTAGCCAAGTCACTCAGCATGTCTGCATGTCTTCGGACAGAGGGGCTAAGTAAGACAATGTCATCCGCATACTCCAGATCGGTCAACCGAGCGCCAGGAAGAAGCTCAACACCAAGTTCACTGGATTCCTCAAGCGCACCCTCCAGAATGTCGTCCATGACAAAATTGAACAGGAAGGAGATGATCGAACACCACTAGAAGTGACGAACGCTCGAGAAAGTTGTCCATAAACCCTTACCCTGATTGCACAGTGAATATACAGCTATCTCAACAGATTCACATATTCCCACCGAAGGCCGTTTCAGGGGATGATACGAGCAACCGAATCGAAAGCAGCCATTGAGGTGAAAAAGACCACCACCGTCGGTTGTCTGTAAATGCCGATGTCCCAAAACCTGCCGCAAGATAAAAGTGTGATCAGAGCACCTTCGATCGGAATATTGTCTGTTCCTCACGTATCTGGCTTCCCTGAGCTCAGTAAGCTGACGTATCATGCGACTGGTGGGTAACCTGGAGGCAACAGACACTAGAGTGAAGCCTCTGTAATTGTAACATAAACCACTAGTCTTCTTTCTGACGGACTTTAATCAACGCACAGAGTCTGACAGTGTACGAGTGACTGTTTGCTGAGAAACAATCGAGCAAACATTGCTCTGCTCTGGAACTCAGTGCGATTCCCACCCCAGCTTGACCACGAGATTCAGCTTCGGCGTCACCAGAAACCCTGAGAGAGAAGCGCTTGGATCGACAGTTATCTAGAGGTGAGCTCCGGTTAATAACGGTAACAGAATCGTGGACTCGCGTTCCAGACACACAAACCACATAAAACCAGAGTTAAAAGAGCACTTGTCAGAGCAGCTCGCTGACCACCTTTCCGAGGAGTACGGATATTAAATGCGGTAATGTTTGCCAGTTGTCTTGGTTTCAGAAAACAACTAACATTCGAGGGCAAGGGCAAGTAAAAAAAAATTGGAAAGGCGGAAAACAAGACATTGTAATGGATGAATAACGTCACTGTAGTAAGAACAGTAACTTCCAACATTTCCCGGCACAATTGTGAAGCGGGAACGGATTGACTTGAGGGACCCCACCCCGAGTCTCTGACTCAAAAGTCTGACCTGCGAGACAACAGGATACAGGGTTTTCTTGGGGACCCTACCCGGAGCCAATGACTCAAGAATCTGATTTGCTAGGGAGTGAGACGCGAAGCCTATAATACCACACTGGGTCGAACTACTGTAATGAACGTACATCATCCAATAGAAATTCATCTTATTCCTTAATCACGAATGCTGAATGAGATGTAAAATTGGAATGTATGTGTGAATGTACGAGATGTTGAGCAGTATTTTAAGGTTTCCTTGTTAGGTATGAGACAGACAGGTAGTGTTTCCTATCGTATACAAATTACTGGGAAATTCCGATGGGATGAATGTGAGCTGAAGTTTTTCAGCTCACATTCATTTTACTAACACGTGTTAGTAAAATGGTACAAATGATATTTCCAAGTCATATGTGAAAACAGCATATTTCAGTTAATCTGACATCATCTGACATTACGTTGTGTTTAAACGGTCCATTACGGGTAATTCACTTCCGTACGTTGAATCAGCATGGCGGTGAACGATGAAAGCATCTTTAGAAGAATATTCAAGTTGAAGTACCCGAAATATGAAGAATATCTGGAAGACTTGCGCAAATTTCAACGCATTACTCACTAACTCACTTGGGAACGATCACACGGACGATCGACATGCTGTGAAGTCATCAATGAGTTGGGCGTCGAAGAGAGCCGTCTAATTTGAGCATCTCGAGCACTGCTTTTTGAAGTAATCTGTCACATACGTAGTCTGCCATCCACATCGTACTAGTGCCATTCTGGACCTAAAGTCGTATATTCAATGATGCTGTATAGTTATTGCTTTGCAAAAATCAATAAAGGTGATGTCTGCTGGCGTGTTGCCGTTTTCCGCTTTAGTTCACTGCTATCCAGCTTCAAGCAAGTTTTTCATTAACACTTCGCAAACAGCTGCAAGTGTTAAGAAGCATAGGGGGGTAGAACTACCGCCAGGCTGCCCGTATGGAAGAATTAAAGTTGGTAGTACAGAATGCAACGTACATTGTAAACGCCGTTAGACAACACCCCTCCAAAGATAGACTAATGTTTAGTTTACTCCAGGACTTATCTGATGTGATGACATAATTTAGGTTCTTGCTAGACTTACGTATAATATATGATAGCATCGGTCAGTACACATATCGTACAAACGGGATACGTAATCTAAAATCTTATAAGGAACGGAACGCAGACGAACCTGGTCCACTGACACGACTTTCAAGTTGGTAAGCCTAATATATATCCCAGGAATAGGCGTTTGACTGTTGATGAGGAACTGCATGTATGCGAGATGATGAACCACTTTAAGAGTGCTCGAGAAATGAGGTTGTATGTGAACAAGAAATATGGGGTTAGGATGCGTCGACACGATTTAAGCAACCTACGCATTAGGCATAACAAATTAGATAGTCGCAACGAAATTATCAAGTTGCGAGACTTATTAAGGGTGGATGGCAGTTATAGCCTTCTACTCCGACAGAAAGTGTTAAGGTTTGTTATGTTTGTGCCTGGAAATGCCTT
>LOND01001414.1:81602-94299 GCA_014220965.1 Paragonimus kellicotti | reverse complement strand
TATAGTACAACTGTTCCAATATTTCCTCTGAGTCGGTTTTAAGTTCGGCGAATATCAGGCATATCCTCATTCACCTGTAGCACTGCTGGTCACAGTTGTTTCTCTATAAACTTACTTTAGCTAATGCATCCAAATTAATCATACTTGTTAGCTTACATTGAACTGACGGTAATGTCCTAGTCGGATCTTCCACCGGAAAGTCTAGTAGATTTTTCGCCCACCTCTCATAGAAGGAGAAGTAACGGTTGGTGGGCAAGTCAGTGCAATCATATCGGTCTCATCGAAAAGTGTCGTAAAATAAACATCAAAAATCAAGAAGTATTTGCTAACGCGTGACAATAAGAGCGGCTATTAGACTCCATCTAATTGGTAGATCCGTCAGTGGAAATAATCAACTTTTTGTGTGATCGGACAGAACAACCGGAAAGCCTGTTTGGATTACAAAAATCAGACCAGAAAAAAACTACTTTCTGCCATGCATCCTTACTGTTCATTCTATGTTCACCGGTGAAATCTACCGAAATCGGACGGTATTGCCATGGGATCGATTTTAAGTCATCCGCTGACAGATGTATTCATGGGAAACTAGCTTCCTAACTTCAGTCCACCATTCAGAGTTTTTATATGCCGCCGATATGCTGGTGTTACACTTGCTGTTATACAATCACAGGATGAATCAACAAGTATTCTTCGGATTTTTAATGCAGTACACGCTTCATGGTGCTCATTTCAGAAGAGGAATCCAACAATGTCTTCCATTTCGTATTTGTCATATTAATCATACGTTCAGACTGAGTCGAACGGTAAATCGTAAACATACATGGACTGGTCAGTATACCAACTACAACAATTTTGTGCTCACTGAACAAAAAATGAAGTCTAACTCAACGCCAGGCAACTAGGAGAACAAAAGTTTGTTTGGATGACGCAGTGGGGCATGAACTGCAAACGGTTCGAAACCTACTGAGAGAGAGAAAATGATTATACGCAACAATTCATCACTTCAAATATGAAAGCCAAAATTCCGCCATGAGGTAATGCCCACAGCTGAAAAGAAAGCCGTGTTGATAAAACTCCCGTTTAAAGGGGATACTGTAGCAGATCAGTTTAACCGCTGCATGTACCGGTCACTTAGACGTACCTTTCCAGCGGCAACCTTAAGAAGTTGGTTCACAACAATGCCGATGTTAAGATTGAGCCTGAAAGACAAGTTACCAGTTCACAATCAGCCAATGTTCAGGTATTCATTTTCGGGTCTTTGCTGTGCTCCAGAATATGCTATGCTTACGACTAGACGCTTGTCAAAAAGGACCAAGGAATGTCATCTAGCTAGAATTGGAACCGGTTGTCGTAAATCGGTTATCAGAACCATTGTTACATATCATACGGACATTAGCCATCGGATAGACGCCATCAAGGCACCTCGGGTTGTCTACAGATTTGCCATCACAGCCGAAAAAAAGTGTCTGCCAACGCATCCGATCGACCGCCGAATCGATTGTAATCAGATTACATAACCTTAACATGTGCTCTCAAAAGAAATTTGTTCAGTTCCTTCAACTTACGTGATCACAAACCAATGATATCCAGCATAAACACAGACAAGCATTTTGATCATGATTCTGTGACGTGATATCCAGTCAACATTCAGTCCAGATCTAAGCCATTATGTGAAATCTAGTAGTCGCCTTCAGTCATTGGTGAACAATCACTTTTTGATTTCTGCGTTTTGTTTCATGACATGTTTTGATGCAGCCTACGTAATTGTATTGGCTTGAGAAAAAGGTTATCGAAAACAATTGTTCCTCACATCATTGATTTTTTTTCATGAGAATTTTCTGATTCTTATAAAACCATTGTATCTTACACAGTGGTCATCATACAAATGGCCGTGCGATTTGCTTGATCCCCCACTATTCACGGGTTGATAAGTTCTTCGATTTAGGTTGGAGGAGGAAAAAGTTTCTGTTTTTGTTTTGGTCAAGGACTGAGTTGTGGTGTGCTGTTTAAAAATCTAGAGGAAAAAGCATAGAGGTAAAGGTAGGAAATTTGGAAAACGCTACTGGTATGCAGTCATTTTGTAGTGTGAAGGCGTCCAACAAAGCACAATCTTTATTGTCTAACAGGCTGGCCCGATCTAATCGAGCGATGACATCCGGTCGCCCACGCTGTTCCCGATCCGCTCGCTGTGGGCTTTTGGACGTACCTCCCCCGCGTTGAGGTATTCCGCCAAGTGTTGGAATACTCGCACCTCCGGTTTGATAATCCACCACTAATAGATACCGAAATTCACTAACGCTACATTCTTACAGATATATATATATATATATATATATATATAATATGTAAGTCGACCGTTTTTAATCTGAATGACCGTAACGCTTGTGGACCAAGTTTCGGGCAACGTGGGGACACCGCTGTCGAAGTTACACACTTCATGACTGTGAGCTGAATTGTACACATTTGTTCACTTTGAACGGCATGAAATTAGGTGTGTACCAGTGACTAAAGCAGTTCATGCCGTTCTACAATTCCCACAGCTACTGGGATCTTTGTAGATAATTATATTTTTGAACTGTCTGCATTTGACAGTAAGTTATAACAAATAGATTGAGCAGCACAGTTGGTTTCAAACAGTAAATTAGCCCTACCTACCCTACCTACAGATTGCATACTCCAGCTTGATAAAGATCCTTTTGATGTTCATTCTGGCCTGACAAAGGAATAACAAATAGTGGATAAGCTTGTGCTAGTTAGTGATTAATTAACTTCCTCTAAGGTGTAATTGATATACTCTGACTCTGTCGAGAGGACAATGATTAATTCATGATCATGTCTGAAGATACAACAGCGGAGATGTGACAGTTCAACCTCCTCTAATGATTCCGTAGGATTTTTGGCTAGCACCAAAATAACAGCGAACACTGTTTTTGATCTATGTGACTTATGAGGACTACGTTTGGTCAAAACTAGGTTGAAGGTGCACATTGGTCAGAGCAAAATCGCATTAAATTTAACTGTCTATTTAACACCACACACCGCTGCGGTAAATTACGTAAAGTGGTTTCAAGCGAGAAATTGAGGTTAATTAGCACCGTAGCGCATAAACGAGAAAGCAAACGTTACCGATTAATGGAGTTTCTCTGCCGGAAAAAACTGCGTATAAGGCGCGCCTCCCTGTGACAATGACCCTTGACTACAGTGCACACTTATTCACTGAGCAAACGACTTTTTTTATAAAATGATTTTATCTATTAGGTAAAGCAAGGAGCAAATGTGATTATGGTTAGTTCTTTTGAAACGTGTGTTTTTAACAGTGACAACTGTCAACTTCATACAAACTTGATTTTTGTACGCACCCTCGAAATGTTAACAGTTTTATTAACTACATTTCCGTCGAGTACACAGTCATCCGTGCAGAAACTTGAGCAGCCTATTGTTATTGATATGCCTGAGGAATTGCCTCGGACAACACTGATAGCCGAATTGAGTGACCTTATTGGGAAAGTCATCCCGGATTGGAATCACCCTTTCGATCAGTCGGAGTGGATCTCTCGTATGAGTGTAAAATTCCTCGAACCCAACACTCTATTCTATATTCAGTTCGCTGAACCTGACAAGCACTATCTCCGAATTCAGTCGCGTGTGGATCGTGAGGCAGACTGTTCGAGCAACGAACTCTGTTGTCATTTCGGCACCAGGCGCGATTTTGCTGATTTCATGAAAACAAGTACAACTGATAAATGTACGTTCACTATGCTCTTGCTTGTAGAATTCTCTCAAAAGTTGGAGTCAGATCGTGTAGAATCAGTGCAGCGTTTAATCCCGCTTCACATCCGGTTGCTGGACATTAATGACAACGCGCCCACTTGGAAATCACACTCGCTCTACTCAATTAATTTGCAGCAATTAAATAAAACTTACAATCCAGGTGCTCAGTTCATGTCCAATATCAACCTTCCAAAACTGGATATAACGATAGCTGAACACACAGCAGTCGGTACCAGAGTCGCATTACCTTTAGCGGTGGATCCGGATGCGGGCCCAGAGAACACAACGGCTTCATACAGTATTGAGACGCAGACAGTCCCAGAAGCGTTTGACTTGGATTGGCAACCACCGTCAATTACGAGTTTGTCAATGCCAAAAACAGATCATGGTTTATTTTTAGTAGTCAATAAAGACTTGAGTTATGATCGTCGAACAGAGCATCATGTTCTTGTATCAGCTGCGGATGCAGGGGTTCTTAAGCGCTTAACGGGCCATTTGTTGTTGAATATATCTATCACCGATGTTAACGATCATCCACCAACGTTTGCGAAACACGTAGATAGAGTGTGGATACCGGAACATGTTGAAATTGGCACGAAAATTTATCAACCAGTTGTACATGATGCAGATTCATCTGATCAGTTTAAGCTGACGTTTGACTTTCTACCTTCAACGCTGGTTGATGTTCGTCTTATTTTCCAAGTAGATTCCAAAACCGGCGAAGTCTCCGTTATTGGTGTCGTTGATTACGAAGTGACGCATGCACATCACCTGTTTATCTTCGTCTCTGATGGCAAATGGACAGATGAAATGCAACTACAAGTTATGGTTATCAACCGGAATGACAACCCACCTGAGATACAGTTACATTCGCACTTAGCTGTCCTGCGCAAATCTGGTGGTCCCTATCAGACTGGACAATCAAATGCACAATTGACGATCGCAATCCCAGAGAACGGGCCACCAAACCAAATGTTAGCCACCTTAACAGTAACTGATAAAGACTCCACTGCCGAACGTCGAGCGAATGCGCACGAGAAGACTTCCGGGATCGGCGCCTTGGATCAGAAGGATTTAACGAACGAGGCTCTGTTACTCAAGCGAACAAAGTCGATTCAACCAACTTGTTCACTTAATACACAGCAGCTAAAAATTGAGCCACTACTCATGTATCAATCCAAGCAAGTGGAAGACAAGTTTCGGTTCAAGATCACCTTGGCTGGTGAGCCATTGGATCGTGAGAGACAAAAGCATCTAGTCGTTAATGTTCTTTGTCATGATCAGGATGTTCAGGCCGAAGAAACCCTGCAAAGCAGTTATACGACAATTGCCTCAGAACAGTTGAAGCACCCTAGATTTATCGGAATTCATACCTCGACAGCTACTTTACGTATTCAAGTATTAGACGAAAATGATTCGCCTCCAGTATTCGTCGGACCCCGTACCGCAAAGTTAGCAGAAGATGCACCAGTCAGTAGTGTGCTCTTGCGTCTTCAGGCCACTGATGCTGACGACCCCCATACAAGTGCTGGGACTTCGGGCCTACGCTATCACCTGTTGGATGACATCAAACTACTGTCTGCCGAGACCAACTTACCTGTGAATCAGAATGATTTCCAACAGGGTGCACTAATCAATGAAACCAGCCTACCTCCTCGGCCATGGTTCCAGTTAAATCCGCTCAGCGGGGAGCTGAGACCGTTGGTAAATTTTGACCGTGAACTGATTAGAGGTGCTCTGTTGCCGATAGAAATAAGGGATGGTGCCGACAGTCATCCAGTTATCAACAAAAACACCAGGAATAATGATAAATCAATTATGACGCAGGCAAGAGTACCATTTGAACATCCGAGAAACAACCGCATCAATGTTACCATTTCGATTGAGATCACAGACGCGAACGATTGCGCTCCGAAATTTTCGCAGCAACTCTACGAATTTAATGTCAGTGAGGATACACGGCCCCCATCCAAGGTTGGCAAAGTGACTGTGACCGACTGTGATATTGATAGCCAGAATAGGGAATTAGAATACTGGCTACAGACAAATGTGCAATCCATGGAACTGTCCTCTGAATCGTTGGGACAACCGAAGTCAGTGGTGGCTCAGTTGCATTCTTGGTTTTCAGTGTCAAAATCCGGTGACGTGTTCTTACGCACCCCACATTTTTCCACACTTTCACAGACTGACCTATCTACCAGTCTTCTGTCACCCTTAGATCGAGAACGAAACGAGTTGATTGTGATGGATATATTTGCACGGGATTCCGGTACACCCTCTCTAACCGGATCGGCACAATTGTTGATTCGAGTCTTAGATGTAAATGATCATGCACCGGAATGGGAGTTTCCGAGACCTCAAAATCGGATTGTGAATTTGTCTGCGGATACTGCTATTGGCAACGGCGTTGCACAGGTGAGTTTTTTTTGTCACGACTAAATGCATGTTGTTCCAAGATTTAACTTAGAGTAAATAGCTTTTCATATTAATCTGGTGGATAAGAGTGTAACCAACTGGCACGTAAATTTCTTTAGTCTGTGCACTGTGACAGCTTTCTATTAAGGTCAACTATGTATAGATGAGAAGGACTGCGTGATAGTTGTGATTGAGTGAAGCACGATTGTGATGTCATGAGTTTCGGTCAAAAGAAACGTTACATGAGCTTGCCGAGTTTTTAAATTGCTCGGTACAAACGAAGTTTACACCACCCAGTGTGCTGCAAGAGATACTGTGGTATCAGTGACAAGTGGTATACGGAATATCAGCCAGTAATTTGTTAAATATTTGTAAATCAGAAATAATGCACATCCATACACACATACAGAGTTGTCTATTAACATTAGGCTTTTTTTTTAGATAGGAAGGCTTGACTTACTTAAACAAAACCAATGAACAGAGAAATTTTGGTTTTAGGTTAACGTAACGAGTTGCCTTTTGGTAAATCATCACGACAGTTCATACTCTTTAGCTATTGAAGGAATGGTATTATTTTAGGTTCTTTTGTGCTTTTGTAAATTTTTATCCCTCCAAACCTTATTCTGTGCTTCATTCAGTTCGAAACATTCTTGCTATTCGGTATAACTGTTTTTAACAGTTAAGTATTATCGACCAAACTCAGCCGGATGGTCGTAGTGTCACCTCTTAAGATGATCGTGCAACCTGTTTTTACTGGCAAGTTATTGTGAATGAAAATTCATACATGATTACATGGTTACGCCGCGTGTGAAGTGAGTAGTGTGGTTATCATACCTACGGCTTCACTTCCAAGAGCGATCTCTTGTCCTGACAGAGATGTGGTACACCGAGAAAGTCTGATTGGAGGGCGAACCAAGCTGACTGCTTTCTTCGAAGACGGTGAACCATACCATTGGGGTGATCAAGTACCTTACAGTTAATATACCTGATGTTTAATTCGCAGAGCACCTTATTAAATATATTAGTTTATTGATGCGTGATCAAGGTGAGAACCCATCAATTCGTGATACACAATTCCGTAGGCTGCATGGAAGGCATCTATGACCCAGGGGTGGTATGTTGCAGAACATCTGTAAGTGAACAATGTAGCGTTGTCAAACGTCGCTCAGGTGACACAAGCCTTTAGTTGGTTGATGGTTGTGATATCACTTTGATCTGAGGAGAGTGGCAGACATCACATAATTCTTTGGCAGAAAATATACTTTTTGCAATGACGAAATAGGCTTTTGATTACTCTGTCTAACTGGTTGATCGCTGCTTGCGGTAAGAAGTATCCCGGATAGATGTATATCAGAAATTACAATCACACTTAGCTCATCTGCCTGAATTATTAAGACAGATGCAGCCATCTCATGTACAAGTCGCGCTGTATGGAAAGTGATCACTAAAAAATCATAGTGTGCAAAATTAGCTTTTAAAATACAACATTCAGAATAACTGGTTAGCTGTTCTGTTGTTGATACGGTTGGCGGTGAGTCTGTTGCAGTAGAGTGTGCTTTGTACCTGAAGGTGCAAAATTTTAGTTCAAGATTGATAGGAGTTAATGTTAGTGCCTACGCTTTTAAGATGGCGTGTCAGAGTTAGTGAATAAATTTGTTGATCTCCCTGTCTGTATAGATAATGGATAAAGTGTGGATGAACTTATTAGCAATGGTAGTTCAAAGGCTAGAACGGCGATTGTCAACCTTCACCACCTTCTGAAACGAAAGATGAGAGCCCTTTTAGTAAATGAAGGGTGTGTTTCGTATCGTTGCTTTGGGTCCTGATTCGTGGTCGAGAAATGTGACATTTGTTGACGTAGAAAGTTCACCTACTATCCCGCTTTCGCTGTTGGTGTTTAGGTGCTGTTGGTGGAGTTTGGCGATATCGTCATGTGTTAGTCGGTGTTATCAAAAGATAAAAGTTCGAGAATAACAAGCGGAACATTTTCATACCTAACACAATCACATTTATCTGGCGTGTACTTCACATCTTACTTCAACACTTGACTTATGGAATCTTAGTTGCTGATCCGAGAGTCGGCTAAGAAATGTAGCGCGGCATACAGACAAACAGTTGACACCTAGGCATGTAGCAACTTATGTTGAGACCGACTTCGACGCGCCTCTCCTGTTAAGTGCCGTAAAACTTGGAACATTTGCGACTAAAATCATTGTCAGACTGGACACCGAAGTGAGGACCATATAGGTACTTTAATGTACCATAACTACACGAACTAGTTATTCACTGTATTTTTACGCTGTGTGCTAGGTCTATTCCAGTTACGGTTTCCTTGTTAAATATTAAATGTTCTGAACGAAACTCAAGAAAAATGAGGATAGAAAAACGTTTATACATATTTTGTTGAACATGATGACGACGAATTATTACATTATTTTCCAACACAAGTAGACCAGTGTGTGCCCAAATTTCAAGCCTCAGTTTGCCATATTTCAAAATACTAGTTTGCACGAGATTTGCCCAGGATAGTAACTGATTACTATCAGCAATAACTGACGGCTTAAGCACTCAGAAATGTGGTTAGATTGTTGCACATGCTTTTAGTTGCCGTGACCACAGTGCGAAACGTCCGTCCGCTTCGGGGTGCAACCCAGTTTTCGTGTTTTTTGATCAACTCATTTGCTAATTGGCAGGTTTCATTCCGCCCATTTACATTCGACACAGTTTGGGAGCTAAATTTCAGTTTCAGTAACTTTTTTGTTGGAAGAGTGTTGTCACAAATTTGTTATCACTTCCAATCCTAAATCAATCTCATTGAATGGCACGCTGACATCATTGGATTACTTGGCCTGAGATTATCCTTTAGTTTAGTCCATGTAAGATGTTGCAAACCCATGACATGGGCTAGATATCTACTACATTATATTAAAAGATGCAATAATTCATTGTTGTGCAATTAGATTTTTTCAATTTTCTAAAAATGTGAGTGTCGCGCAGGATGTGTCATTAGTGACGTGATGTAGATCTGAGATTCTGGGTAGGACTTAGACTGACTGCTGTGTGAGTTTGCTACAAAACAATAATTTTACTCTGGCTGCCCCTTATGATGGATTGTCGTGGGAGTATTGTTCAATCTTGTGCAAAAAGAGACCTGTAGCTGAGAGATACCAGGTTATTCAAAGCCACTTTGATATAGTACGCTGATTGTAAACTGGGAACTTAGTTCTATGGTTGATGACTAATGAACGACTTGAAGTGAGCCAACAACACACAAGTCCGCAAACCGTTTCTAAAACGAAGAATTACTAACATATCTGTTGTGGATAAACATATTGTAAATAAAGGGACAAAAAGGCCTTTTTACACAAGTAAAACATATTAGCGTTAGCGTGCAATACTGATTTGAAAGGTCATGTCTGCAATATACCCACAAAGACTATATGAATGTAACCATAATAGCTCCATCACTCTGAATGCATGTGTATAAACGACTTTACTGATGAGGTGAAACTGATGCTGCATAACTGTGTACCTAGCACGAATAAGGTAAAAAACATTACTAGGTTCACGGAAGTTAGCATCCTTATCTCTTCTTCATCAGATCTGTGTGGCCTCTTAGCTGGTTCCCAAAAGCTGGAATAACTGTTAATCGGATAATTTGCATTTGGTTGCCGGAGGTTTATAACTGGAGTTTCTGGTTCACGGCAACAGATCTGAAGAACGGAAGTTATGATTCAACGTTGATACAGACATGGTTTGTAATGTCAGTTAACAATGCTACGAATTACGTTAATCACATGAGTTTTAACTAACAGAACAAAACGTCTGTCCAATTCAGGAAAATCGTACGTATGTAACTAAAAATTACTCCGCAATAATAACACCGTCGGCAGTGATTTTGTTTTGTTAGACTACAGAATTCTAAACTGTTAGCCAACAGCCATACTAATATCCGGTTCCAAGTATGACACAAGTACATATAAATTGACTAAAAGATAGAGAATCAGAAAGGAATAGAATTTAGGTGCCGGTTGCAAATTTGGGCAAAGGTATTGAAAAATATAGATGTTTTTTCTGCCCTTATGGGCTTCGGAAAATCGCGATATACGATTTTATTGAAATGGAAAAACAGTTTCTACAATCAATCTGTTTAAGTGTAATTCTTGTCCCGATAGACAGATGAATACCGTAAGAATAGATGCAACAGATTATGTTTGTATGTGCAGTGGTGTATTTTCCTGTTGTTTTTTTTTTTTTTTTTTTTTTTTTTTTTTTTTTTTTTTTTTTTTTTTTTTTTTTTTTTTTTTTTTTTTTTTTTTTTTTTTTTTTTTTTTTTTTTTTTTTTTTTTTTTTTTTTTTTTTTTTTTTTTTTTTTTTTTTTTTTTTTTTTTTTTTTTTTTTTTTTTTTTTTTTTTTTTTTTTTTTTTTTTTTTTTTTTTTTTTTTTTTTTTTTTTTTTTGCTGTTTGTACGAGAGGAATTGGAGAGGCGGACGAGAGGGAGGGCGGGGGGACAAGCAACGGCCAAACAACCGCGGACCGCGAGGGCGCGGGGCGGCGAAGGACGGCGGAATGGGCGCGGGAGCCGCAAAAGGGAAGGGCGGCGGCAGGGGGGGGGGTAGAGGAGGGAGAAGGGGAGAGAAGGAGGAGGGGGGTGGGGGAGCGTGTAAGGGGGACCGGGGAGAAGGGAGCGGGGGTGTGGCGGCGGAGGGGGGAGGGAAGGTAGGGGGAGGCAGGGTGCGTGAGGCAGGGCACGAGGGGGTTGAGGCGAGGACACTCGCGCAGACAAAGAGCCGTACTGACAGAGCTCATTGTCGTATGTAAGCGCGACAATGAAGGCTGTACTAATTACGGCGCGAAAGGCTATGAGTGTGATCTCAAAGGCAGAAGACGTGGCCATCGAGAATTAGTTTCAAGGAGGGTTGGTTCGTTGTATTTGTGGTGAGATGGCGCTTGGGAGTGGCAGTGAACTTGGTTGAGTAATAACTCTGGTCGCTTGGTAATATATAAAGCCAACCAAAACAGGTATTACAACTGGCTGCAACAAAGGGAAGCAAACGAACTGATAGGTAAACAACTCTGATTCCCTTGGAATTCAGGTGGCTGTGGATCAAAATATATGTGCAGTGTCATTCAGACTATCGGAGGATGTGGTTTAGTAATCCGCAGAAGTCGGAAAGATTAAGTGTATATCAGAGAGTTAGGACTGTTTGTGACAAAAATGATGTGAAAAAATGTTCTAATAGCCGGGGTTTCTAGTTCTCACTCCATATAAACATATTGGGAACCAATTGGTTCTTACAGACAAGGAAAATCCGGGAGTTGAATATCGATTCTTCGGCTAATAGATTTATCTGCTGATCCAGGAAAAAAAGCATTTTTGAATTGAGCATTATTATCAAGGGTTCTTGGTTGACTGTTTCGATGTGGTAGGTTGGAAATGGTTTTTGTGATGGCAGTGCTGTAATGATTGGTATGCTCG
Source organism: Paragonimus kellicotti (assembly GCA_014220965.1). Classification (NCBI taxonomy): domain Eukaryota; kingdom Metazoa; phylum Platyhelminthes; class Trematoda; order Plagiorchiida; family Troglotrematidae; genus Paragonimus; species Paragonimus kellicotti. The sequence continues at coordinate 82,634 of LOND01001414.1, read as the reverse complement.
CTTCACATTTTCATTAATATGAATTCAACGTCATTCGCGTGTGATCACACCTTTCTCATCCACACAAGGTTGCCAGCCAGCATCAGCTTGTAGTTTAAATCTCGGTAGAGTTCTTTGGTAGTACACAACCTTGTCACGTCTGTCATTTGAACCAGTCACATTCCAGTGAGGCAGCTGTGCTGACCACTATACCAATGAGATAACATCCGGCACGACCGAGTTATTCATATCTAAACGCACAGCCATAGTCATATGTGGACTTTCGATACCTTCAAGAAACTACACTTGCAATTGCCCTTTTAATCCCAATCTAACTGCTGTTAAAATCCCTGTGCTGACAGTGATTAACATCACCGATAAACCCCAACAGCAACGAAACTCCATTCCATTGTTTCTTCCGGAAGTGGCACATTGTAAAATCTACATGATCAGCTGTTATATTAATAAAAATTCCCGCCGAATTTCATTAGACTGCCCTTGAGCCTACAGTGCTTTTTATTAAAATCATTAGAAGTTATAAAATGCAATCAGGTGTGAGTTGGATTTCATTTTTACTCTCGGCATTTGCTCCTGGTTCTTCTGAGTAGCATGAAGACAAGTGATGTTGATTACACTGTCCAAGGAACGAATTATCTAAGGTTAAACTACCGACCATCTGCATATGCCTTCTGTGTGACATCCCTCAATGGTGGAAATGATTATTATCTGTGATTGGACCAACACGGTTTCCACTTAGTGGATGTAGTAACTGATTGCAATAAAACAGATAAAATATTTAGCCTGAACACCACACCACGCCAACACATTAAACAAGTGTGTGAACACTAAGTGTTCGCTTTTAATATTGGATACTGTCATTTGGTTCGTCTGATTTCAAATCCGAAATTGGCGCTGTTAGCTTTGCTTTAAATTGCGTAACTGGAATATGGGGAAGAAATTTTAAAAAGCTTCACCAACATTTTATTCAATCTAATCAATGTGTCCGTGGATATATTTGAGTTCGTTAGACGACCCAGTTATATGTCATAAAAG
>LOND01001413.1:61803-73744 GCA_014220965.1 Paragonimus kellicotti | reverse complement strand
GTGAACAGTCGGTCGATCAAACCTATTCAGTCTGAGGTGAACTTACTCAATAATAACATTAGAGTTGGTTCATTCGTATGAATTCCCGATGCAGGAGTTTGCAGGGTATAACGGAGTTATACTTTCACGTGAGGTCACTGTTACCAAGTTGGAGCCCTGAATAACACTTGTGGTACCAATGGTTGCATTGGACACATTGGGACTTGGTTGACACAATCCGGCCGACCATGAAGTATCGTGAACACTGTCGTTATCTCCTCTATACACTTCTTATACTCAGGAAAAGTGATGGCAAAAAATGGGGGGAAAAAATAAAACCATGAAAACCGCATGGTCAGTCAGTCGGAGGACAACGCCAGATGCACAGTTAAAACAAAAACAGTCGTGTCAGCCTGATAAACTTTGGCGATGACTGTGATGCAAGGTCAAAAACTCTCTGGATATTCGCAACTACTCCAAAGATATTTCTCAGGGATAAAGTCAATGTTTTACCCTACATGGTGGAGGTCTTCAGTTTAAGAATCTACCAAATATGCACGCTGAGATATTTTCTGGAATGTTCAATCGGTCAACGGCCCAAGTTTTGATTTAACAAGTTTAAATTTTACTGTACGGAATTTTCGCGTGATTTCTTCAAGTTCGAAGGTATAAAAGAAGTTAATCACAAGAAAATTAAATTGCGACAGTGTAATAAGCACATTGGTTACCAGTACAATATTATTATTAAGCAAGTTCACCTCAGACTGAATAGGTTTGATCGACCGACTGTTCACTTTTCCGCGATTAGGCGTAAGGCTGAATGCTACATAGTATAACGGTTCTGCTGATGTGTATTCCTATGTCTCACTCATCAGCCTACCTACGGAATGTTCGGAGTATGCCATTCTGGGCATGAACGTCCGTATTCTAGATGAAGATCCCTCAATGCCTACAGTCACTACAGATAGCATAACTACGGTTGGTATGACAGTTATGATAAGCAATGCAACCGCTGAGGTTACACTTGCGAGTTCACCGTGCTACACCACCATCGTTGCTAATTCGTAGGCAGCATCATTTGGTATTTTTGAATTCGACAACGTTGTCAACGGCAAGCAGCCGCCACCGATCATGGCGATGAGTCTTTCGGTATCTCCGTTTCACAGGGAAAATCTCGTAAACGGGATACTCCAAAAGCCCTGCACTGCGGTACGCACGAAACAGTTCGCAGTGGATGCTTCCAGACTTGCTGACCCCTTCGTGGACTCTGATTTAATGTTTCATAAGGTAAAGAAACTAAGTGTTATATGATTCCAGAATTCGTTCGATTACCTGTGCGCAAAAAGGCTTTCACACTTAAGGTTCCCACATGTCGTAGTCTGCAAACCTGTGTGACTGGATAACATCGTCGAGCTCAACAACCTGACGACTCAGGCTACTGAGGGCAGTCCTCTTTGTCTCTGAGGATCTCGAGGCACTCAGACTTCGTCTTCAGGCCTAAGTGATTTTAGATAAGCGTCAAAGGAGGTTTTCTTCTGACTGATCTCCTCAGTCGAAGTGATACTCTTTGGGACCCAGGGTCACGACGCGTTGAAAGTGGACGAGGGCTTAAGCTTATGGGTTTTTAGGTGGTTCATCGGCGGTCTTCTTCCACATTTACAAACCTAATGTCGCTGGCTCACGACCCCGAAATCGTGGTCTCAGCTTCCTTCAGGTAGTCATTCATTTATCTATTTCTTCATTACGGCCACATGCCTGTCCGGAAAGCTCGGGTCGCTGCCCGTTGCAATAGTGACGTGAAATAGCGAAGGAAAAATACCGGAAAGTATAGAAGTTGATAAAACGAAGCTAAGCGGAAGACTTGTTAGTGATATGAATACCGGCCTGCCAAAGCTGGCATGCGATGCCCACCCGCCTTGCCGAAGGAACAGTCAAGGCTTGCATAGTTCATAACTACATCGTTGCCTGACGACTGTTGTGTTCTTAGTAAATCATTCACGATGCGGAATAACTGGTCAAATAATTATAGACTGTGCAGCGTGAGTAATTATTCAACTGAGCGTTCTGAACTACACGCTAGTGAACGCTCGCGTTGCTCACGCTTACCGTCTCACTTGATATGGACTGATTATCCGATTCACTGATGGCCAAACGCAACGAGTCTGTTGATGTCTTCGTCGCGGGTAGTCAACGTTTCCGAACTGCGAAGTAAAATAGAGTGCGTTCAAACATTATACATCCTCCTTTTCAACGACAACCAGACGTGTTTTCGATACCATAGACGACACCGGTTAGCACAAACAAGTGTGTTTTCCACCTTTGCGACAAGATAGTGCTACCCAACGTATGTGAAACTGTCCACAGTCTCAAGCGGAATTGCCCCCCAATAAAGAACGTGTGAGTGGGAATGCCCCAGTCTTGAAGCAGCACTTGCACTTTGAGGGTACAAAGTTCCTTTCGTACAACTTAGCCCAATCAGTAACCTTGTGTAAATATGGTCCGCATACCTTCATTAAAAGGATTAAGTCAGACAATACCATCCGCATACCCTATGTGGGTCACCCTACTCTGTTCAAACAAATCAATACCGAATTCATTGGATTCCGCAAGCACACCTTCCAGAATGTCGTCCGTGAAAAAGTGAACAGGACCAAGAAAATGGGACACCTGCGGGGAACACCATTTGAGGTGATGCTCCTTCGCGACATTTGTCATTAAGCCCTCTCCCTGCTTGCACGGTGGGCATCAGTTGATCGTAGCATATTCATTTCTTTTGGGGGGCTCATTTGCAAAAACAATTCCAGGAAACTTTACGAGCAACCAAGTCAGAGGCGGTCTTTAGTTTTAAAAAGACCACGACGTCGACTGTCTTCAAGAGTGTCGACGTCCACGATCCGTCGCAAGATGAAAATATAATCAATGCATCTTCTACCGCATCGGAATCCTGCTTCCTATTCACTCGTCAGACACTTCCTGAGTTTGGTGAACCGACGTAGTATACGGCCTGTTAGGAACTGAGACGCAACAGGTACTAAACAGGCGCTTCTGTGGTTGCCACAGACTGTCATTTTTATAAACGCGAATTGCTATTGGTAAACACCAATCACGACGCATCTTTTTAGTTTTACAACCCACTCGAATAGACTTTATCACTTCTGATATCAACCTGTCCCCCACCATACTTGATAGGAGAAAAAAGATCTGATACAGGTGCCTTGTAATGCTTCAATAATATATTCTCCAGGGTTACATGTACAGATCCCCTGTCAATTCGGCGCGACTGACTGGTGATGGGAGAACCGTGATTTGTAAATACGATCTCGTGTACACCGCCTTGATAACCAACACAACCACAAATCAAGGAAAGTAGCATCAGAATATTCCCAGATTAAAGGGTTCTCTCCTGCCCTCTGTTGTTCTACCCGGTGATGACCACGGTCTTTGCATAATCTTTTGTTCAGCTTACGTTTGACTTCTCGACATTTGTCATATTCTGACCCAAGTGGAATCGGGTGACGCTTGTCAGCAGCAGCAGCAGCACTCCAATTCTGTTCCAGCAATACGACTTCTTTGGAGCGTGTCCTTTGATAGCAAACCTTTATAACTCCTGTGATTCGTTTCCAGCGTTCGTTTGGTTCTCTCACCCGATGCAAACTAGGCAGTGTGTTTCGTCACAGCTTCTTGGAGACCTTCATCGCCGGATTAATCGTGGCCATAGAACTGCTATTAGCTATCAGCTACTGATGGCCTTACTGTTTTCAAGACTGTTGGTCAAACTGTAGCATCCTCCTGAACTCCACTCGTGCAGTTGTTTGTGTCATGTCTGCCCTGCGTTTCCGTGGGAGGCCAATTCGTTGTTAACCACAATTCAACGAAACCAAGTAGACAGTTCCAGGAGCCTTACGTCAACCACTCCCCTCCGATCTAAGGTCTCTGCCGGATGACCTTGACACATATTGGATATAGATGACATGTAATGTGTATATGTGATACTACTGATGGTTTACTTGTCAGCCGCTAGGCTGCTGTGTGATCACTCGGAATTGTTGTCTTCCACCACGGCTGTAAGCACAGTTCGGCATGTAACACTATTCGGTTGGATATTACGATGCATCGTGAGACCTGATGGACACAGTGTGCTGCCGAGATGGAAAAGGCAGCTGCTATCATGAGTTCCTGAAAGCTTGTCTATCCCATCCGATAGTGGGAGACCTAGACGTGAGTGTGAAATTATGCGAAGCGAACAACGAGCCTGCCCACAACATGCAACGATGCTCAGAACGATGAAAAAAGCATTTCCAACAGCCATTCCACTGGTCACCTGCACTGTTGTCTACGTCTTCAGAATTCTCGCGCACCTCGGTCTGTGGACATCTTTCTGCTGACGGAAACCACTCGTCCGACGTCAGGTTCTTGAAACACGAGAAGGCATCTAGTTCAGGCGAACTCATTCCAGTTCATTATGAAAGTATGTCTAACTGTTGTCAAAGAACTGATGACTTTGCGGTGGAAGTTCTGGATCCTTGAAGTCCCTCCAAATGACGGGTGGGTTTAAAATCGTCATGTTCATAAAGATCTCACACAGCTAGTGGATATATCGATAGAAGATTGATTCCTATTGAGTCAAAAGAAGTTTACAGCTATCACATCTCGTCGACTAAACCCAACGCGTGAATAGCATGTCCGTGCCAGTAAGCTGTGTTTTGCGGTGACTGGATATATTGATCACACTTTTGCACCCCATGGGATGCTTAAGCACCGTCGTTCATATAATGGATTCCATCTGCCATTTTAATCATCAGGAGAACCTTTGATTTGATAGGTAGGGCCGCGCTATGCAGCTGTTTCTCAAGAAAAGGTGTTCATGGTGGACTAACTCCTAATAGCTGTACGTAAGTGGTGACATGAAGATTGAGAGCAATTTACTGACGCGCATCGGATCGGGTTAGCGTTTATGGCGATTCATCGCTGATCTGTAGCATTTCAAATGGGTTACAACGAGGATACCCAACCTTCCATTTCTTATTTAAATTTATGGTAGACCAGTGTGTTTTGACAAACTGTAAACGTGATGTGGTAAGCGTACAGGTATTAGACTTCAGAACATAGAGCATATGAATAATGTTAATATAATCTGTGATAGTCCACAGGGAGCTCTGGACGTTCTGAAGTCAGATCCGTATTGCTTTTGCTGTTTCTAAGTCCATTATTGTTACGGTTCCTTCAGGATCCTTTGTCTACTTGCATCATGGCTGAGGATTGTGCGAAGATTGTTCAGAAGTCCACATACTTTCGAAGCAGCATCAGCGTTGGTAGAATGTCTAGTGAGATTACTTACCGTTTGAACAAAGTCCGAGTAGTCTTTACTGGCTTATGCTGTCCTGGTGCCAGCATGATGTAAATTTTTCTGTGAAGAACCAAACGTCTAACGTCAGTCTGTGAACAGTCTTATCGTACGGCTGCCAAACGATCCTTCCGCGCGGAGACCGTGTTGTGAACAATCAGAATCAACGGCGCAAGCCAACCATCTCGCGTCAGAAGCAGAAGAGTAAGAGGCCCGTATGATAGGCTTTATTCGTCTAACAATTGGCGTATGACAGCTGAAATGGAAAACGTAAATAGATTACCAACTCAAGGATGAAACAAATACCACAAAATATTATAACATTCTCCCCCACCAAGAAATGTGAGCAGACAACAAATGGTAGGTCACAGGGAAATGACTGAGCATGTGTACACTGATCGGAGAAACAATATTTGGTAGTGAGCGTCAATATGCAATAGGTTTATGCGTCTCTGTTTCTCAGACTGTATGGATGAACACGCTGTTGTTGTTTGATTAACGTTTCAAGATTACGTGAGTGATCGTTATTGGGGGAATCATATGCTTCAGTGTTGTGTATGTCAACTGAGGGAATACTGTTATGCTGCTCCGTGATAGGGACGCGATTAGAGGATACGGATGCAGTCGATAGTCGGTGCAAGGGCGTCTCAGGCGTGACTTCTTTGGGGACTACTTGACGAACAGAACCTATTTCCTCCTTGCCATTAGGAAGCGGATGTACGCGTACTGTGGATTGCACTGAAGTAATTCAACTTCTTCGACGAGTGGATCATAATTAGACTGTCTGACATTCTTCTTAAACAACACCGGTCCAGGTTTAGTGAGCCACATCGGGAGGGTTGTTCCGGAGGTCGACCTCCGGTTATAGAGGAGTAATCTTTCATGTGGTGTGACCTCAATTTAGGCACACAAGGGTGATCCGACGGAGTGCAAAGCGTCGAGAGGGACAAATTCCAATTGATTGATTGCCAAGTTACGAGACCTCAGGGCGAGCAACACGGTTTTCCACAGCGTTTCATTCAAACGCTCTACTTGCCCGTTACCCTGGGGGTTGTATGGTGTCGTTCTACTTGTCGCGACTCCCCTTTCGTGAAGAAACTGTTGAACACTAGACGACATGAATGACGATCCACGATCAGAATGAATGTACGCCGGAGTGCCAAACAACGAGAACAACTGACAAAAACATTTAATAACGGTCTCGCTAGTCTGGTCGGGACATGCAAAGCAAAAGAAATCGAGAATATTCATCAGTACTTGTTACTAAGTGACGTTTNGTCACTAAACCAGAAAGTTGAGCGGTGATACATGAACATTTGCAGTTGACCGAAGTGACTGGAGCTACATGTACACCAACGTTTCAACTTTGGCAAAGAACTTATCGGAGTTAATGTTGCTTTGTGAGGAGTAAAATATTGAACATGATGACATTCGCAGAGATATGGCTCCAGCCAGATATATGGGACTTGGAAGTAAACCTAATGAAAATGAATGGTTTGAGATGAGACAGGGTTAGAAGGCCAACTGTCGAGGTAACCCAGTATACATCGAGTCACACGGATCACGTGAGATTAGACGACCCACTGTTTCGTCTAACATACGAGTCCATTTGGGTACGCATCCATCTTTGTTCAAGCAACCCTATTACCTTAGCCTTCATGTACCATCCACCAGCGAGTGGAATAGTGTATGTTGGCAACCTAGCTGACTGGTTACAGAGCCTTCGAATTGGCTGCAGGTGATGTTCCAGTACAAAGCCACTTCGATCATACGCACACTGATTTAATAGCTGTGACTGTGCATTTTGGTCTGGACTCTTTTGAAAAGTCGTTTCTCCGCATGACCATTAAATTAGGGTTATTCGAAAATGTACCAGTCCCCGTCAGATGGCCGCAGGGTTTTGCACTATCTAGTTGAAGCAATCGTTACCAGTGGGCTTGGCTTTGGGGAATGACTCGGTGTTGAAATATTTGTATGTTGCAGTGATCATGTGCCGCGAAGGTCAATTTTAGGATTGTTGCTGTTCACCATTTACGTCGATGAAATACCGTTGTTTTTAACTTAGAGCGTCCGGTGTACGCAGATGACACGAGGATGTCGAGAATCATTCATGGCTCCTCCGGTGACTCCAATCTACAATCAGATCTCAACACGCTATGCAACTGGCGTAAGTTGAACAAAATATAGCTGGATGCGGCGGAATGTAAAGTTCTAAGGCTTCGTCATAACACTGCGACGTCGTATCACCTTAGATACTGTCAGAATATGTGTACCTGAACACGAGAAAGCACTCGGGGTAGATTGTCCCCCAGGATCTAAGCCTCTCCGTCAAATGCAGAATGATGGCACGCGAGGCTACCAAAGTCTCTAACCTCATCAGCCGTAGCCTAGGTTGATTAGTCTTGACATTTGTCTCGTCGTAGTTACCTCTTCACCATAAGTGAGCATTCAAGCCTGTTCTGCATAGCACCATAAAGATGTCTTATTTCTTGAAGAAGTTCAGTGCACGACTCCCAACCGATTGTGGGGTCCTCGATACCTGGGTCATCAGAGCAAACTTCAAAGATTGAACTTGTTTACCATACTCATAACTAAACACGCAGGCTCAAGAGAAGATAGTTCCTATGATCAACAGCAATGCTGTCGTTTGCTTTTCCGGTGTCATTCGTTTGCACGCAGAGTGGTCTCCTACTAAAACAACCTCTCAGAAGAGGTCGTCTCAGCTTCGGCCCTTGACGTAGAGAATGAGAATGGAAAAATATTCCAGGGATACGTCAGACATTCTCTGTCCGCCTGCTCTGCTAAACGATTCCGGATATGAACGACATTCAGTGTAGTCAAAAATACACCTACCAGTACGGCTGGCCAGGTTGTGGTGTATCTGTTTGGTATACTGTGTCCGATGAGTGTCTGTCCGTATGTAACTTCGCATGTCCTGTGGGCAAGTACATGTGCTGAGCGTCCTTGCGATTGCCTGATGTAGACAACTGGATCCTTGCACCGTACAGTTTTCTGTTTGCATTCACTCATCAATTCTGTGCCTATGCTCCTGTTCGACGTCTTCGCGACGACTCTCCTCAACTCCAGATTGTCCCTGGCGAGAGTGCTCGTTCCATGTCACTTAAAACAGGGTCATTAGCAAGTCTAGTACTTTTCTAGATCTGCAAAACTCATGAAACACACGGGTTGTGTGCCCTTGAAAATCGCCTTAAGGTTTGAAGGTCACTGTGCGTGGTAATCGCGGGCTGCAAAGTTTCTGTGTGGTGGTGCCGCGCTGGCTTTTTGTTGCTGCTGATTGGCCTCTATATATCAGCCATGAGCCTGACCAAAAGGTACTGTGGCTCGGGCTGCCGCTCACCTCAACAGTGACGTGGAATATCCTAGAAGAAAACGTTACTAAGAAGGTTGAAAATTAATAGAAGTCTAAGCAAAAGAACTAGAAATGGTATGGATGCAGGTACGCCATTGACTGCGACACGCCGCCATCTCGGATAGCGTCTCCAACCAGCGGTTTGAGTGATCACGAGGACCCCATCCAGGCAGGCGACACCTACCCACTTTACTCAGTGGAGCAGTCAGGGTCTTCATATTTCGTGACCACGTTGTTGCTTGACCACCATGTGGTTTCACCCAACTGTTGTGGTCTCAGTATATAATGCCCGGTACGGTAAACGCTCAGCTGGCATACGGAGTACGTGACCTAACCATCGCAGACTGTGCAACGTGAGTAGTTGACCAATTGATCGCGCATCCCGAGCGTTCCAGAACACGCGCCGGCGAACTGCCGTATTGCTCACGCGATCAGTCCACTTAATGTGGGCTATTTGGCGGAGACAACGATGGTCAAATACAGCAAGCTTGTTGATATCTTCCTTGCGAACAGGCCACGTTTCCGAACCATAGAGCAAAACAGAACGTACACAAGCATTATATACTCTTCCTTTCAGCGACAATCGAACGTCTTTCGACGCCACAGATGACGCAGGTTGGCAAAGGCAACTCGTGCCTTTGCTATCCTCGTTGATATCTCATCAGCAATATTACAAGCTGACGAGATAATGCTACCCAAGTAGGTGAACTGTCACAGTTCAAGCGATTACCTGCAATAAAGATAGTAGAGTGGCAGGAAAACGGATCGACTTTCAATGAACAAAAGCATCGCCGCCAAACAAATCAAACTTCTAAGTTATGAGATATCCAAGATTAGTATCAAACCGGATCCCGATCGCCTAAGAATTAGCTCTCCCCTTAACTTGGAGTCCAAGCAACGAGTGGTGAGATTATTCGCCTACTATTTACGGTGGAGATTTCACTTCCCTGGTAAAATTCACAATGAAGTCAGAGAATCATTTGAGCTCTAGAAGACGTGCTGCCCAAAGTTCGCTATCTTTACTATTCCGTATGAGCACCCTTTGGTTGTCGAGACAGACGCCTCTGATGTGGTGATCGCAGCCACTCTGATACAAAATGGTCGACCGACAGCCCCTTTCTTGCGTAGCATGACGTCCAATGAACGGCACCTATTCCGCCGTATAAAAGGAAGTGTATGCTGTCGTGGAATCCATACGTAAATGAAACATTTTCTACTTCGCAACCATTTTAAACTTGTTACACAACTTTCTGTCGCCTTCATCTACGGCAATCAGCACAGAGGGAAAGTCAAGAACGATAAGATTGAACGTTCGAAGCTGGGACTGTCGCCATTCAAGTTTGATGATGTGTATCGATCTTGTAAAAACAATCGAGCGGCAGATGCACTCTCACGTAACTGTTGCGGGACGCTAATGATAAACATCGACCTGAAAGGACTACACAAATCGCTTTGTCATCCCAGCGTTTCTCGGTTGATGCATTTCGTGCGCGCCATAAACCTTCCTTGTCTGTGGAAGAAACTTCAGTATGCTGTGAAATCAAACCCCTTTTTTCTCCAAAGCTCGAGGCGAGCTCATAGAAGCCACACAACCTCTAACCTACAAACGTCACTTAGTAACAAGTACTGATGATTATTCTCGACTTTCTTTTGCTGTGCATGTCCCGACCAGACTAGCGAGACCGTTATTAAATGTTTTTGTCAGTTGTTCTCGTTGTTTGGCACTCCGGCGTACATTCATTCTGATCGTGGATCGTCATTCATGTCGTCTAGTGTTCAACAGTTTCTTCACGAAAGGGGAGTCGCGACAAGTAGAACGACACCATACAACCCCCAGGGTAACGGGCAAGTAGAGCGTTTGAATGAAACGCTGTGGAAACCGTATTGCTTTCCCTGAGGTCTTGTAAATTGGTAATCAATCAATTGGAATTTGTCCCTCTCGACGCTTTGCACCCCGTCGGATCACCCTTGTGTGCCTAAATTGAGGTCACACCACGTGAAAGATTACTCCTTTATAATCGTAGGTCGACCTCCGGAATAAACCTCCCGATGTGGCTCACTAAACCTGGACCGGTGCTGTTTAAGAGGAATGTCAACAATCTACTTATGATCCACTCGTCGAAGAAATTGAATTACTTCAGTGCAATCCACAGTATGCGTACATCTGCGTTCCTAATGGCAAGGAGAAAATAGGTTCTGTTCGTCAAGTAGTCCCCAAAGAAGTCACGCCTGAGACGCCCTTGCACCGACTATCGACTGCATCCGTATCCTCCAATGGCGTCTCTATCATGGAGAAGCATAACAGTATCCCCTCAGTTGACATACACAACAGTGACGCATATGATTCCCCCAATAACAAACACTCACGTAATTTTGAAACGTTAATCAGACAACCACAGCGTATTCATCCATACAGTCTGAGAAACAGAGACACATAAACCTATTGCATATTGACGCTCACTACCAAATAGTTTCTCCTATCAGTGTACACATGCTCAGTCATTTCACTGTGACCTACCCTTTATTGTCTGCTCACATTTCTTGGTGGCGGAGAATGTTATAATATTTTGCGGTATTTGTTTCATTCTTCAGTTGGTAATCTATTTAAGTTTTCCATTTCGGCTGTCATACGCCAATTGTTGGACAAATAAATCCTATCACACGAACCCCTTACTCTTCTGATTCTGACGTGAGATGGTTGGCTTGCGCCGTTGATTCTGATTGTTCACAACACGGTCTCCGCGCGGAAGGATCGTTTGGCAGCCGTACGATAAGACTGTTCACAGACTGACGTTAGACGTTTGGTTCTTCACAGAAAAATTTACATCATGCTGGCACCGGACAGCATAAGCCAGTAAAGACTACTCGACTTTGTTCAACGTAAGTAATCTCACTAGACATTCTACCAACGCTGATGCTGCTTCGAAAGTATGTGGACTTCTGAACAATCTTCGCACAATCCTCAGCCATGATGCAAGTAGACAAAGGATCCTGAAGGAACCGTAACAATAATGGACTTAGAAAGCAGCAAAAGCAATACGGATCTGACTTCAGAACGTCCAGAGCTCCCTGTGGACTATCACAGATTATATTAACATTATTCATATGCTCTATGTTCTGAAGTCTAATACCTGTACGCTTACCACATCACGTTTACAGTTTGTCAAAACACACTGGTCTACCATAAATTTAAATAAGAAATGGAAGGTTGGGTATCCTCGTTGTAACCCATTTGAAATGCTACAGAT
>LOND01001413.1:40846-61703 GCA_014220965.1 Paragonimus kellicotti | reverse complement strand
TAACAAGTTTGAATTTTACTGTACGGAATTTTCGCGTGATTTCTTCAAGTTCGGAGGTATAAAAGCACATTGGTTACCAGTACAATATTTACCGGGTAAAACAGGCTCGAACAAGGAAACTGAGAAGTTTACGGCAGAGACCGGTTAGCAATATTAGTACTTCGTAGTTGTGGTTTACAGTGTCAGCGACCGTGAGAAAGTTTTCAAAAGAATAGATGGGAAGACACTTTAAAAAATTGACTGATACAACGACATCATTCAACGTACTCCGGGTTAATATTCAATTTTTGTTCGGAAGTCACGCATTTAACAATTATGATGATGATGATGATGATGATATGCCGTATGCAAACTACCACTCATATTGGAATGAGGCGGTGTCTGCCGCTGCTGTTGTGTAGCCGTCAAATTAAAATCAAAGAAATAGCTAGATTTCAGACACCGTGTATCATCGTTAAAGTGTAACGCATGTTTATGTCGATTTTCACATCGATCTTTCACCGGCTTTGCAGGCAATGGACACAGTGTTGACTCGTATTCCGCCGAATTATGTTAATGTAAACCACCGACGCCCTTCGACTGATTGGTTATCGACGAATAGCTTTACGTTTGTTTATCACTCCGAGTCTACCTTCACTTGGGCTGATCCTCTGTTTCAGTCTTTATCGTACACACCGTCGATGTTAGCATTCCCCTGAATTGTTTTGTCCTTCATTGTGATTTATTTCATTCGGCCAGTTGTCGGATAACAAAAGTTCGGGTGACATCGTTTTGCCATCGTTACTTGTGGTGTCTGCGTCACATAAGCCTGTTGTTGAAGTGTAGCGTATATAGCGTCTCAGGTTGTGTTGTTCGGTAGTGATGTGTGACCCGTTTGCGCGGGCGACCTTTGTAATATTCGAATCCCGTTGACCACGAATAATGGGTAGGAACAACAGCAAACGAATAACGCGTCTTGAAACCCCTGCCAATTGGCCGCGAATAGTAATATAACAACTGAAGACATCGGCAAAGCGGACTCCGGAGAAACAATGTGTTTAGTCAGACTTTGCAACTTCACGTGAAAGACTTCTCTGTATGTAGAGAAATGACCTTGAAATCACGTAAGCGCGAGGATCTACATCTGACTGTCACGCTAACCTGTGTCTCAGTAACGGCCCGATATATTAGAAGTTTGGTCAGACTAGGTGTACCTTACTCTAGCATTTTCAGTTTCAAGTTTCTTCATAACCGTGTGTCTACATGCACTGCATATGAATCAGTAATGTTTGTTGGAGTTTTTCCGTTACTGACAGGTGTTGCACGTCCGTGACCACGTTAATCCTATTACGTAGACGTCGGCGGGCCGAGCACGTTTTTTGAATGTCCGTTCATCCTTCATCGTGCATCGTGTATCTTCTCCCACAATTTGTGTTTAGCTAAAAGCTACAGCCATGCAGTCAGTATGTCACGTAATTTCGAGGAGTTCAGTGTTTTGAACCCAAGGCTTGTTGCGTTATGGCCTTACTAGCATCGTGGTTAAACACTCAGAAATGATGCAGAACCGAAATCGACTATCGTTTTCTTTTCCTTGCCAGTCGTTTCAGAACCGCAATCATGTCGCATGCTGAACACATGAAAATGATGCCCACATCCATGGATACTCATAAGGCGAGTGACGTAATATCGATGATGCATATGAAGGTAAGATGTCTCATCCGACTGACGGCGTTTCTTCCCTAGATGTATTTCAACACAGATTTACCATTCACCCTGTTGTTTGGACCATGGGAAATCGATAATATTGGAAGTGAGTAATAGCGAATTGAAATTTCCTAATTCCTTAACGATTTTAGAGTTGATCGGTGCTTTTATTGGAGTTTTACTCCTGGCTGCTTTGTACGAAGCTTGCTCGGTGAGTTCCAGTCATTCTCTAAGTTTTTTTTTTGGATGACAGTATCACAAAGTTCTATACTTTACTGTACGTTCTTCCGACGAACGTTGAGTGACGCACGTATAACCAACGACGCCAAATATCAAAACCAAGTCAAGTCGCTGGAAACGTGGTACTATTGACATAAACAATATAATCAATTACAAGAAACAAACCTCAATTCGTTTGCGTTCGTGGGATAAGGTACAATGGTTGGCCGCAATAGGCCGTCAAGGGTCCAACAGGCACGACAAGCACAAGCACAGGCGACCGACAGGCAATGACGAACCGACGAAATGCGATCGGATCGGTCTGTGTGTCTAAATAGCCGGCCTTCGGACAGACCGATTAGTCGGCGACAGTTTCACGGCGGCCCATAAGAAGGCCGTATTCACAGGGGTGGGGAGGGTGAGACTGACAGACAACAATGGGTGTGTGGGCAGGTGAGTGAGGTTCAATGACTGAGGGAGGCAGGATGGAGAAATTAGTTATGTGAATAACAATAACAGGCGTCTAGTTAGATGGGGTCACGGGGAAGAGTGCGACAGGGTCAATCGAGGGGAATTTTGACCTCCAAAAATGTCCTACACTAACTATTGACAACTTACTTTTTCGGTGGTAGTTGCATCTTTTATTGGCCGTGAGCTGTCCATGCATACTTAACGTTACTCATTCCTTTTTTGACATCAACTCGGCTATTTGTATCTCTAGTTCGGTTACGATTTGGCGTGTTTCACTGGAGATGTGAAAGGAAGCTGTGCTAAAATGATAATCGAACACCGTTGGTTAATGAGCCGGGTGTGTGCACGTTGGTTGTGAAGAATTTATCAATTTTGTGTCGAACACAGTTATTCTATATATTGATTTCATGTCAAGTCATGCGATTAGAATCAACGGAGTCTGTGTGCAGGTAAACGGAGGTAAATATAATGAGGTGTTACTAGAAACGCTTCAAATTTCTATACACCTGATTTCAAGCTCGGTCCATTTGCTACTGTGGTCAACTCGGTCAGTTGACTTATGTTTTTTGTTTTGTTTTGTCAAAATCTGAATTTATACAACTTCTAACTTACTGGTGTTTATTTCCCCCCTGGTGCTACTTGTCGTTTTTCCTAAACTGTTGTCGATCTCGGGGTTTCTTGACATTTCACAATAACCTTCTTCTCTTGGCTTTTCAATGTTCAACAGTATCGTTTCGGTTTTTCAGAAATATCATTCCAAAATCCGTTTCTAGGTGATGGGTTTGCTCCGACTGGGCTCCCCCCAGTTTACTATGAGTCAGTGATGTAGGTACGATTTTCTAGTTTTTCTTACAGTTTGTTTTTTGAGATCCAATATACCGTTAGTGCAGCACTGTACATGACACGACCACGAAGATTGTTAGCCCTACAACCTTTCTAGCTTGCACCTAATATTCTGTTTTGGTAGGTTGACATTTTTGATTACATCATACATTTTTTTAACCCATGCAATCTGTAAGCTAGGACATGTATAACGTGACATTAAAAGTATTGTTACGTTCCTTCTTCACACTCATTGTCTATCTTACAAACGAAGTAAATGCATTGGGCTACTTGCGGAGTAATGTTTGGGCATCAGAATTTGTGTTACGATTTAGGGGCCACCTTTTAATCATAAATAGGTCATTCGATTCATTGGCCTACATAAGTTGGCCTACTTCGTACTAACCACAAAATCTCGTTGAATCGGCTGGTTAAAAAGTTTTTTCGCTGTCTCCGTCCAGGATGAAAACACCGTAGTTGATCTTTACGTGAGCTGAGAACACTGTTAACATACAGCTAGTGTTGGCTGTTTAAGTGTATGCATTAATGTTTCATTATATTTCATTGTCTTTTTTTCTTATGACGAACGACCGCTGCCTGGAAGCTAGCGATACAGTTTTGTATCGAAGCTCTCGTTGACTTTGAAATATCAGTGCTAATGACACGGACTTTAGGTTCGAGTATGAGTTGCCTGCAGAGTTCCTGTTGAAGCTCGGACAACCTGACCGTATCTACTTCACTCACGACAGCAAGCTTTCTCCTGCCTCGTCAATAGCTTCACTTATTCACGTCCAAACGAATTGAGAGGAGTATGGGGAATGGTTAGGTTGCAGCCAAACGGCCGGAACTACAAATTCAGTGCAAGTGAATCTTTACTCGATTTCTTTAGTGAACTTCAGCTGAAAACATCATCCATGCAGACCTATCCCAAACACTGTCAAATCCATTAACACTATCCACCTATAAACCCTAAACCTACAGTTCCTCAGCGATCCAGTGACTGATCGCACACCCAATCATCACAAAACCCGGCATATACTAACCTACCTGCAATTCATTACTACACTTACAAGAGAACTCACGGCTTGAGCTGACGTGCACACCCAACCATGTCCCCACCCGAGGCAGAGAACCCCTCTCCACCGTGTCCTAGTCCGATACCTCAGAATGAATAATCACACTCCAACCATCTCCCCCACAGTCTTCTAGCTTACAGGATCTCGTTTGTATTTAAAACCAATTCACAAATGTTTATCACTAGACCAACCGATAGTGATAAGTTATATAGACCAAGCAAACCGCAAACCTCAACTCACGGAAGGTGCATACACACATTGCTGACCTCGCTTGAAATAGAACGACAACAGAAGCCAAAATTCATTATGTCTTCCAGAAACAGCTAACATGGGCACCTGTTAAGTACTCGCCACGTTAACAGTCTTGTTTCAGAGCCGTGGTTCAACGGTCTTGCCCATATCGCTCTGCAACGCCCTCTAGCCACTTTTGAGACGGACGATGGTGACTTTGATTTGTATCAAACGCATAACAGCTCTACACGTTACATTGGGGGAATCCCAAGGAGAATGGCTGCGGAATTTGTCCGTAAAAATACCACTCCTCCGTAAACTAGATGTAATAGGAAGTTCTCTATTTAAGAAGCATAGTTGAACATAAGTTTTTATTTACTTCGCAATTTTCTGTTAATTCCGACATACAAACCGTAGGACCAATATAATTACCAGGATCTGTTTATACAAGGCTATACAAGAATGTTGGTCTACCACTACAAATAGGCATGTTGATGAAGGCTCTGCAGGTTGACAGGTAAACTTTGTAATTATTTAAAAATGCAATAGCCCCGTTTCTCCCAAAAACTCAGTCATCGGTATCCTAGAAGATAACGTACTAAGTAACAATGTTTCTAGGTTGCTGTTGGTCAGTAACGACAGATACGTGCAACGGCGCCTTATCAACAACCTGCAGCGCTGCAAGGTTACGCGTACTGTGTGGGACCAGAACATCATCGTCCTCCTAGATCATAAGCAGTCTGTTCCTGTCTGTCTTAGCCTGCTGTTCGTAGAAGTATTTGTGCAGCTATGTTTGTAGGCTACAACTTACTGGTCGTACCAAGAAGTAGCTGCAACCGCATTCAGAAGTGCAAGGTTGTCGGATGAAATCCAGAATCATTCTTAACGAACCACATTCTGAACGGGACGTAGAGTAATTTTTTTTGCCATAATCGGACATACATCCTTCAGGTCATTGTGGTACTGACTGTTGGACACCACAACAAAACAACTCGAAATTGTATCTGGTGTCCTGGCTACATCGGCGGTCGTTCTTCTCATAGTGTCTTGCGCTGTATTTTCAGTTGTGTACGTTTATATGGTCTCCTAAGCCATTGCTTCCGCCCTGTGGATCTTTTGTTGCGATGTCTTAGGTCAGTTACCTGTGAATAGGTGGTCGGACTGTACAAAATGTTACTCAGGATATGGTCGTATAATTTATGTTTGCATTGTTCTGCTCGAGTGAGCGAATGTGTAAAATTCTCATACCCTTCCCCCGTATCTTCCATTTTGCAAACATTCTACTCCAACTTCGTATCTTTGCCAAAGGTTTGGTCTGTAAAACTAACGTTGTGGGTTTAAACTTCTGTTAATAATGTGGACGGTGCCTGTATCTGCCGGCAGATGTTTTGTATGGCATAGGTTCTGAATCATTTATAAGAAACCAACTTTGTGTTTGCCAAATTACAATTGGAGTAAAGACCAACCCTCGAAAGTACAACTTTCACTCAACATCGGTTTTGATAACATACGTTGCCGTTCAGTATATGGTGTTCTGTATGCGGTTTTGCTTTCGGTTGTATCCAATAGTTCATTGTTTGTGTGAATACGAAAGCCGTTAGCAAATAAAGGTAGTGTTCGACTTGTGACTATTCAAACCCATCACCGTTCAGTAGATATGTAGTTAACTAGCCGGGGGACCTTTCTTTAAAATTTTCATTCTATCGTCTTCCTCTCATTTTAACGTAAGACTGATCCACTGGTAAGTGACTGCAATGTGTGCATAATCTGTGGTGTGCTTTTTTTTATCACAACGTGTGTGTGTGCTGTGTACGCGCGCGCAAGCTGCATCGTTCCCAGATCGACCGCACAACTTGGGGCATGCTTCAAGGCTTTGCTTCTGTCTGTGATGTGTGTATTGCATTCGATACTTGATTCTCTCATCAAGTTTGGTATGCCAGTTCATTAATGTCCTGGTCGATTACGTTCATCGGTTTTACCTCCTTTGTACACTGGTCTCATACCATCAACTGGTCGTTTTATTATACCACTTTTATTTCACCTCAGTCAGCCTGAAAGCTTACAGTTTTCTCGGCTTTTGATTGTGTTCATTAATAATTTTCGGAAGATCGAATGTTTCTTTTACCTTTTTGTCGTTTGCGTATCGAATTCCGCTGTTTCCATGGTAAACGTCGTTTGTTTCAAAATGACCACCGGTTTCCTAAACTGGACGCATGCGAACACTCAACCTAGTGTGAGTGCACTTAACGTGCACACACGCCTGTATCGTTCAGTGGACTCGTTTTTTCGAATTCCACTGGATGTACATTCATATGTACGCAAGAACATCAGCCGGTAACAGACCTGACCACGTCTTGGTTATGTTGGTTCGCTTTTCAATCTGCTGATATGTCGACTGTGAACACAACTGCTATTTACGCAGTCAACAAATCGACTAACTAGGTGTTCGTCTCGACTGCTTAGGCTGGCGTTTCCTGCTGACCATTCGAACTCAACATTATCGTGTGGCGAAATAAGTGGTGAGAGTACTGCATCGTGCCAATGACGCCTCACCTCACTCACCAAGAATTGAATGTATAGAGATGACTTCATTTGTTGGACATAGTCGCAGTGGCTCAGTCGCATGTTTACATTTTAAAATCTAATGATAACGGTCGGTAACCTGGCTGTCCGTCGACACGGTACACTATACAGATTGGGGATTTACACAAGGTACCTAAGTACATAAACCAAACACTGGCAGACGGCCACAAAACAAATTTAATTGCGAACACGCTTGCGATGAGTGTCTTAGCTCACTTCTCATTTAGTCATCATCCGATTTTGTGACATCCTCCTAGTTAGTTTCTTCAGAATTAGCATATATCGAACTCACAAGCGTCATTTAGCCGGTAACAGACCTGTCACAACGAGACTGGACCTTGACGTGGTGTGACGGCTTGCGCATCTCGATGACCTATTGGGCTAAACTGGACGGTGTGGCCACCACACCGATAGAGTCACTCATACCAGGCAGGCCAATGGGTAGAGGTCTGACAAACCAGTCTCCTGGTCCTCCAGGTTGGGGGTTGGAAGAAGGTTGGCATCTTTTTCCGGAAAAAGTACCAGTTCTGGTACATTGCCACCCAACCGCTGCCTTGCGGTACAGGCTTTTGAGCCAAAGGCTTTGGTTGAGAACCCTAATCGTTCTCCTGTCTAGGTCTGGGCGTCCTGGCAGTATCTCAGCCCACACACAACCATGATATTCACAACAATAAATCCATACTGCATCGGCCGTCTCGCAGTATAAACCGGGTCGCCCTATCTGCTGCATACAGCAGGGTGGATAGGCGAAATCATGCTACTGCTGACCCCTCCCCACTGTCCTATCAAATTTAGCTCTCAGGCCCCTCCCGACCTCCATTTCTGATAATTACTCTACAGGTCCCACAACAGATGTAGCTAACTGTGGTAACACTGAGCCGGTAAGTTCCGTCTCTTGCCTTTCAGCTTCAGGCCTCCCTCGTCCCTTGCTTAGACCTAGAATGCGAATTAATATAGGTGCCTTCAACGTTCGCACGCTAAAACAGATAGGTCAGCAGGCCGCTCTCGCACGAACGTTAGACTCGTTGCATGTCGACGTCTGCTGTATCTCGGAGACTAGAATCCATGACAGTAGTCAACGTATGGAACTAACAGCACCCGCATTGTCTACCCGATACTGGTTATACACTTTCGGTGACTCCACAGCCGCTGTTACAGGTCAGGCTGGGTAGGTATAGTCCTCAGCACTGCTGTCTTCCGTATCAGGAAGAAGGGGGTTAGAAAAGATACCCCAAACAAGGAGCACTCCGATCGCCCAACGGTTGACCGTGACCGCCGGCGTATTATCCAATACGGTCGAAAAACATCTATCACCCAAAAGCCCGATGTAGCTTTGAGTACATCCACTGCGCGCAGCAGTGCTCAGAATCAGACATCAATGTCTTATTCACTGCGCCCTCGGGCTAGGCAAGCCCCTCACTGCCAAGTGAGTCAGACTTTTGAGTCATTGGCTCCGGGTAGTCTCCAAGAAAACCCTGCATCTTGTTGCCATGCGGTCAGGTTTTTGATTCAGAGACTCGAGGTAGGGTCCCTTAAGTTTACCCACTTCCGCAGCACTAACAACCGGGAAGTGTCAGAAGTTATCGTTATTCCGACAGCAACATTATTCACTCATCACGACTTTCCTCCTATTTTGAATTTCAATTTTTCTGTCCTTCCATGTGCCTTCGGACGATAATTGTTTTCTGAGGCCAAGACAACCGGTAAACATTGGCGCCTTCAATGTCCGCACTCTCCGACAAGTCGGTCAGCAAGCTGCTCTGGCTAGTACTCTCTCAAGTCTGGAGCTTGATGTGTGCTGCGTGTCGGAGACGCGAGTCTACGATTCTAGCACCGTTATTCACTTGAGCTCACCTCTAGATAACTGTCGATTCAAGCGCTTCTCTCTCAGGGTTTCTGGTGACGCCGAAGCTGAATCTCGCGGTCAAGCTGGAGTGGGAATCGCACTGAGTTCCAGCAGAGCAATGTTTGCTCGATTGGATCCCAGTGAACAGTCGCTTGTGCGCTGTCAGACTCAATACATCGGTAAAAGTCTGTCGACGCAAATCAGAAAGACGTTGTATTCATTATATCGGCGTACGCTCCAACAGACAGCTGTTCGGATGATACCAAGGATGCGTTCTATGACGCCCTCGTTGACCTTCTGAAGCAAACTAAACACTCAGACATCATCATACTAGCGGGCGATTTGAATGCCCAGCTTGGTCGGCTTTCTCCGGACGAGAAGCGGCTGGGAGGTATGTTTGGTGTCTGGGCACAACGCATTGACAAGTGGGGCGACGCAGACTGCTGCAGCTGTGTGCCTCCTCGGTCCTCTATATTTCGAGCACGGCATTCCAACACAGGAAGAAGCACTGTGTTACATGGAGACCTCCGTGTGCTTCTCAGCCGTGGACACAGTTGGATCATATAGCAGTCAGTTACAGGTGGCGCCACTCTGTTAAGGACTGTCGTGTCTTTTGGAGCAACCACCTGGACTCGGACCATGCTGTTGTGCGTGCCCGTTTTGTTTTGTCATTTACCCAGAGGACACACGCTCGTAAATGCAAAGTAATTAACTGGCATTCGAGCGATGAGGGTGTAACGAAGCGTTAGAAGGCGTTGGTGAACAAGTTGCCCAGTTCGAGTCAGGTGAAAGATCCTAACGAACACTGGGAACAAATCACCGCAGCTATGAAAACATGCTGTGAAGAGGTATGTTCCGAAGGAGCTGTTCAGTTGCGACAGAACTGGATTTCCATCGCGTCGATAAACCTCATGAACAAGCGTCGCTCGATCCCACCTGGTTCTGAATATGATGACCGTCGAGAACTTAAACGCAAGCTGACTAAAAGCTTGCGCAAAGACCGTGAGCACTACTTGGTCGAACAGTCGAAAGAGATGGAAAGGGCCTTTTTATCTGGAAATTGTAGAAGGCTTTTTCCCTGATCCGTGGTTGTACTGGTCGTCGAGTCGGTGTAAGTGAGACCATATGTGAAAAGATGGTTCACTTATCACCAATCAATCGCGTCGACTTGACAGGTGGGCTGAACATTTTGAAGAACAGTTCAGCTGGCCTCAACCAGATTATGTGGACGACGGGACCCGAATGGTCAGTTATTGCATTCCAGACGGCCCTCCGTCGGAAGCAGAAGTGTCCTAGAGCTCAAATTATTGAAGCGTAACAAGGCTCCTGGACCAGACCTCATCTCTCCTTCTCTTGTTCAAGGATGGCGGGGAAAGGTTGATATCAGAACTGACTAAACTCCTCCAGACGATTTGGGAGACTGAGGTACCTCGCGATTGGTGCTTGTCAACAGTAATTCCCGTTTTCAAAAAGGGGGCCCGAAGTCTATGTGACAACCACAGAGGCATCAGTCTGGTGTCTGTTGCGTCCAAGTTACTCACTGGCCTCATTTTACGTCGGCTCACTAAGCCCAGAGAAAGTCAGATACGTGAAGAACAGGCAGGATTCCGATCCGGTCGAGGGTGCGTTGACCACATTTTCAGCCGTTCGGGTTCCCGAGGTAGTACCTGTTGACTTACTGTCCGAGCTGATGGTCCGCAATATGCCCCAACTTCTCAGGTACCCTGAGGCCTCCAACCTAGACGACCTTCTTCCAGCTATTTCGTATTGATGGTACTATGCTCAGTCAGCACTGACCCACTTTATCGGCTATCGGTAGTCGCAATTGTCTACTTCTAAAGCCGAATGAGTTGCCACCACCGTTCTCCTTTTCATAATGAGTCCACGCCATGTTTGTTGGAATAAATGAAAAATAAATCTGATTCATTTCACGTTGAAGCTTCTGATTATCTTGACTCTTCGTGGACTCTGTTCACTTCATGAGATTCACACAAGAAAAACCAAGCCATGTAGGTTTCTGATAGTTGTGAACAGTGGTGGTGTTGTTCGTAGCTCGGGTTGATGGTTTTGGTATGTTCGCCGAGCTTGGCATTTAGGTTGCAAACGTTTCATCACCAAACGAGGTGACATCATCAGTGCGTAAGTGTTTCAGCGTATAGTTTTTGAGCGTGGAAGTTAGTCAGAAATCTACATGGGCGCACAACGCTAAAGACCGCTCGTTGCTGGGAGACCTTTGCATGCAGAGGAGCTTCCACGCGTGAGCAACTATTCTTTTTGCATGAATGCCTGCGTCAAAACATCCACGCTCAAAAACTATACGCTGAAACACTTACGCACTGATGATGTCACCTCGTTTGGTGATGAAACGTTTGCAACCTAAATGCCAAGCTCGGCGAACATACCAATACCAAAACCAAGCCAGTTTTCCTCTGACCGTGAGTGTCTCAGTCACTTTTTGCCGAACGCGAATGTTTTGATGGTTACCGGAGAAGATTGTTGATTGCCTGCTTTTCGGTCGCAGGCGAAGCTGGGGCGAGTTTCCCACTGTCACTCTTTTTCGTTAACTTTGCTGTGGCAATACTGGAAGCCGAATATCTCTATGGGTTTAAGTTGATGACATTGTTCTAATTCGTGACAACTAAGAAACAACTCAAAACGCTTTAAAATAGCTTGCAGAAAAAGCGCATTTGTATGGAATGTACCTTACTCATTACACGTGTAAAATATCAGCTCAGAATTGTCAGTGACCCGTTTTTGCACTCATCGTTGACGCGAGCATGTGCTACCAGTAAAACCACAACGACAGTTCAACTGTTCGAAATAAATTGATCACCGTCCGGATGCTTGAATGCTCACCTCCCGAAATTCCCAACAGAAGTCATGAGAGGGCTGTCTTCGCTGTGTCTGAAATTTTTGTGCAAAGATGTTGCATTTCTGAGCTGCAGGCAACTTTGTGGGGAAATCGAAAGTCAGCCATCGTCGTTCAACATATCTGCCAAACTACTCACCAGTAACATATTTCCAATGCTTTTCGTTGACGTTAGTTGATTCCATCGCGAATTGCTTCAAAATGCCTATGGAAGAGGTCACTCTCCTAAGCAATTCAGTGGATTCCATACTACCCAGTGAGATCGATGGTTAACTGAGTCCAAGTGTGGAAATTTTCGAGGTCGATATGTCCTCGTAGTCCAACAGATGGAGTACTTACCGCTTCTGGACATGCTGTTCCCGTCGCTGATTGGTCCGGATTTTTCACAAGCTTGGTCTCCTAAGCAATTCGGTGGATTCCATACTACCCAGTGAGATCGATGGTTAACTGAGTCCAAGTGTGGAATTTTCGAGGTCGATATGTCCTCGTAGTCCAACAGATGGAGTACTTACCGCTTCTGGACATGCTGTTCCCGTCGCTGATTGGTCCGGATTTTTCACAAGCTTGGTCTCTTCCAAACCGTTGTTGAGGTTCACCTTCTTCAATTTAACACATCCGTCCCTTTGGAGACCAAAAGATTCGGCATATCTGTGGGTAGCGTCACTGTCCGAATGTCAATCAGTGACGTTTGCTTGTGAAGTATATTACATCTTGAACGCATCCGTTTTTCACTATTTATTTCATGTTATGTGTTCTTATGCCGACTTGTGTGCTGGGTTTTGTACTGACTATGTACAGGACTAGTTGGTTACTGTGCTTGAAACCTCTTAGAACCAATGAAATACACTGTTTCACACGACAACTGATCCGCTTGACGTGTTCAAAAGTCCTGTTAACTTGACCAAAATATTTCAAACTGCGACAAGAATGACCACTTTTTATCCAGTTTTCGTATAACTTTTTTATGCATCACTCTTCTCATTACTCTTTGTATCTCCCATCTCTCTTGTTGGTAATATCCAAATATAATTGCGCCGCGACATTGATAGAAAAAGTTGCTGTGAAATGTCTCAATGAAATTTTATCATTTGCGTCCGCCTGCCGTGTGCGACACTTCAGAAAATGATCGCCAGTGAAACACGTCTTCGTGCGGAGGCCGTTAATCCGACTTAGTTTAGTGCGCAGCTGGTGAATAGGAAAAAGAACAGAAAAGGAAGAGATTTTGAAGTTGGAGAACATAACAGGTCCGCCAATTACTGTACCAGTCCTCCGAGAAAAAGCGGTGACGTTAGCTCGTAGGTCCACCAAGATGAATTTTGAAGCATGCCAATCGCAGTTCAGCTTGAATAGCAGTCTTTTAACGTTCTCATGGTGATTCATAGTCTGTTTCATATTCGATTAACACCCATGAATCAGGTTTGACTCTGGCTGTAAAACAGCTTGTTGTCCGCAACAATTTTAATCAGCAGGACCAGTTTATCTGTCAGAACGAGTGTTCATTTCAAACCTGCTTGCCTTCCTGGGAACTGGAGAGGTACTCGGTGACGTAGCATTGTTTGTCCCGGTTCGTCAGATATGTGATGACTAGTCTGTTTTCGGAGGGAATAAACAACTGCAGCGCGTCGGTGATGCTTGCTGTGTATGGGCATTCATCAGCCGTTTTCTTCGCCGATCGAAGCTTCATGTTCGACTTTTATTCTGGTCCTTAATCAAACTAACATACAAACGGACACGTTTACACAGACGACTACCGACTTAAAAGTACCTACCTATTTGGTTCGTGAAACTATCTATCTTTGTTTAGTTTGGAAGATTGATAACACTTTATTTGTTTTGGTTTGCTACCATTCCGTGCATCTGGATCGATGCAGTCCTCCTCCAGATGCAAAGCGATACTCCCAGTCAGGTGAACATTGCTTTGACTCATCAGTCGATTTCCAGTTATTTTACTTTTCAGATTGTGTTCATCTCCTCAGTTTCTACAAGTGCTAGACCGGTCCTGCATAGCTTCTCAAAGATTGGGTATCACTGGTTGCTTCTTTTTTCAACCACGTTACAGGCATTTCGAGAGAAGTTACTTTTGAAGGCCGCCTGTCGAAATCAGTGTCCACCTGTCATGGAGGACGTTAACTCGGCTCCGCTTGCTGGTCCCTCGTGTCCATCTTGTCCGGCTTCATCTAATGACACCACGAAATCGCTTGTCGATTCCGGTGGGGGCGGTGCACGGTTAAGACTGATGTCTACTTTACAATTTCGCAGAATAGGTCGGTAAGTTCACTCCTTCTCTTGCGGATTTTGATTCCCTACTCAGAATCTCTCATTTCGTCTACTTAGATTCATTGTTCACGTGTTGAATAGGGACGGTTTTTCGCATTTCCTTTCCTCCGTGAGGTTTTTTTCCCAGGTAGTTTAGCTTCTAAACATGTTCCATTCATTGGGGCATAACAGACAATCGGTACTAAAAACGTAGATTCATTCCCATCCAAGCAGCCTCTTGATCACAATGTCTGTCGACGTAGGTATAGTTTTCCCTCAGTGTTGGAGCAATCCTCTCAACTTTCTTACTACGGTGGATTTGCACAACAGTCCCGCGTCCTGTGGCTAATAAAATGCAGCTGTAAGTACGATTCGTTCAATGCGTCATCGTTTTCGGAGTTGGCTGTTATACATCATATACAGTAGACAAAGTATACTGTAGTCTTGCTTTGAATTCCCTAAATGAGAATACTACGTCGCCAAGACTCGCTAGCTTTCACTGGTGACATAACAGTTATTTCTGACAAGATGTGGAACCCTCAGTAGGATAGCCTATAGTCCGTACTGTTTAATACTCGTGTTTATCCTCACTATCCGTTGTAAATTCTCTCCTTCTTTTTCTGCAACGCCTCTTCTTAACCTGGCTCCCCTCTTAGCTTACTCATATTTGGAAGCGAAATAGCATGGTATCCATCGTGGAACTTTTGTTTGTGTGGTCTTCAGCGCTTTGTTAAATCAATGCCATTAGTTGATTGCTTGAATCATAACGAATTACTTCAATGACTTACCCGATGCGATGCCACCTACAGCCAGTTACTGAAACAGGGATTTGGTAGGTTTCGTCAGAATCGTAGGTGGTCATTGTTGATATTGGAGTACCGAAGGTCTAATGTCAGGAAGTGTTTACCGATTTTACTCCGAAACGGTTGTACCGAGACTTAAAAACTAACTGAAGGGTACGCTGTTGTGTATAAAACCGACTATCTAGAATAAGTGGGAATGAGTTGAACTAGCATCGATTGCCTGTCATGCTTTGGGGCGGGGGAGGTATTTGTCTTGGCTGGCAGTGTGCCCAAGGGTTCAGAAGTCTGCTGTCTTTTAGGATTTATCGTGTTCCAACTTTCCGTTTTCTTGTTTCAATTGACCTAATATCAGTCTCACCAAATATCTATAGCATGGCACACACAATTAAAGGCCATAGCTCCTCCTAACCCCGTTTCAAAAATATGTATGCGTTACTTTACAATCTGTTTGCTCTTGCTACTTGATATCTGCCGTATTGTTGGTCACTCCTCGAGGTTTGCTGATGCTTGTTGACATTAGGAGTGCCTAGCTGGTAACTAAACTGTACTTCAACCGTGGTAGCCAATTCAAGCATGTCAAAGGTCGGATACCATTGCTGTCCGTAGTCCGTGGTTGTCCTCACAACTATGACGACAACAATAGCTACTCTTCTGTGCACACTGGGATCCAATTTCTTACATGTCCTTCATCTTCATTATCTTGCGCACTTTGATTCATTGACGAGAATTATCGATGTGAAAGCCTTATAAGCAACAAAGTAGCGTAACTCTCATTATTGGTACCTCAATTATAGTGTGTTGTCTTGATTCATTGGCAATAGTGCCTGTTCTCAATCACGTGATTATGGCTTCGAACCTCGTTACTTCCCCTGTTTCTGTCTATGTTTGGGCTGTTAGCCAGTACCTAGTCCGCACATCATCTGGCAGCAAACGTCTTATTGCTGGAAAAACTAATTTACTTGTCTTACTGTACAGTATTATTATTTTTGCCGCATTTGTTTATCTTCAAGCTTTACAGATCCTGTTCGGCGTTCACCTATTTTCGTGCTTAATGTCTGCTACCTCTTCTATATATTATTCGTTCATCAGTGTTCGGATCAGTCGTTCGCGTTCATGTTCAATAGGTTTCGGTTATAACATCTGTCATCCCAAAATAAGTGTGAAGGAGTTAACACATACTCACATTATGCTCGTTGGCTCTTCGAAAACAAGTGTGAACGCTTGCCACACCGTGTTGACCGTCTTATATTGTTTTTAGGCTGCAGCGGCCAAGGTATTCGCCCTTTCAGCCACACATTCTGGCTCATCACGGGTTCGTTCGCTCTGTTGGCCTGGGTTCATTTTCGGTTCATTTTGGATATCAATCCACTCTCGTTTTCGTATTAAATGTTATTTTAACATTGCCTATTTGTCGTGAAGCACGCGTTGATATTGGTAACAAGCACCGCTTCATTTTGATTTTGACTTCAAGACGTTCTTATACCTAACTTTCTGGCTCATCTTCTCACTTTGAGTATTTCCAGAAATGATATTTCTCTCTGTGTGTATACAAATCGAAGGTTGATCTTGAGCTAAACGTATTTTTTGCAGTTTCCCTTAGATGATTTGTGTCACGAGGGTAATACGCCTGATGACCGCCATCATAATTCCTGCCTTTGGATTGAACCAAGCAGATGACGAGTAGCCTCGTAGAATAAAGGTTGCTGATAATTATCAACTCATCTGAGAGTCATTTTCTCGCATATACGAGGGTCTCCTGTTTAAATCTCAATCCGATCACGTGGGGGGTATCATTCTAGATCGAACTGCGGCCATATTTTCCTCCCTAGTTTCTGACTGCAGTTATTAGAAGGGCACTTTGATAACAAAGCTTTGTACCAGAAAACAATCAGTTATGTTAGTGATGACGATATAGTAAGACCACATAAGGTTTCGAACTAGCCACTAACCTACTAGTGTTCCACTTCCTTGTGAGTGCAGTTGCCTGAGTTTCGGCAGCGTCTTGATATCCGCATGTTTATGTGGACGTGTTCTTTCTGTCGACAAATCCCTCTGTTAACTTGTCATCGTCGCACCTTGATCTTCTTTTCTGACAAACATCTCGAAGATATGACTCCGGCTACCGTCTACCTTGAACATTGCGCATATTACTGATGAGCTGTCCACTGGGCACAAACACGATTGTTTCCCTGATGTTTACTTGCATTCTCTCATCCATCACCAAATACCTGACGTCTTTGGCGAAGCGGGTACCTGGACATCACTTCAACTTTCATCATGACTGATCCGTCGTCACGTAAAATCAGCTTATTGTTTGGATAAGCACGTTTAAATTTGCTTTTGTGCTTGGTGTGTCTAAATCGTGTGTTTAATTGGTTGGTCATGTCTAATGTATGAGGTCAATATACAGGCGACCAGTATACTCTCATTATTTTGGGTTACTCACTTAGTTCACCACACTAGGTTGGTTAATCCGACTTATCAGCCTAATTCCATCTACCTTGTACTTTCTCTTGCACGTATGATATAAATGGTATTTAAATTGGAAGCCCCGTTTTGTTGTTGTAGCGGTGTTCGACGCTGTTTGACAACCATCTTAAACTCTCTATCATATGCGATGTTCAACATGTTGGTGGCCTATAAAGACTTCGGCTGGTAACACAAAGGTTGGTAGCTCGTATCTCGTTTAGACCGTCCTTCTGCCGGGTAACTCTTCAGTGGATCTCTTATCCGTGCTAGCTGGGGTTGCCGCTAACAAATGAGGGTTTCCCAACAGTAGTTGACGGAAAAACGTTAAATCAGTACTTCGGATCGTTATTGTCAGGAATGGCGTGCAAGCTCAATTCAGCAACGCTTGTCGGGACCCTGACATATAGTGCCGTCCAAACGTATCGTGCTTACCTGTGTTTCGTGCATTTCGAGTCACATCCAGTTGAAACAACGAAATTAGTCGAACATATAGATGTAACCGTGGTTCTGTTTGGATGTGGTAAAGGTTGCAGGACTAGTATCTGTGTTTGTTCACATATCCAGGTAGGGGCAATGAGCACGAATTGGAACAAACTGTCGGAACTGCATAATACCTGGTGAACCGGGTGAGAGAATAAGATAATGACCGCAAATCCAACCAAGGACAAGATCGGTTTCGAGGTGAGCTGTAAGAACCCGTAATTGATTGAATCCTGTTTTGGTTTCAGGTGATCCGTAGGACGCACACTTTGTAATCAAAATCCGTCTGTTTGGGACGTTCTACTTCAAAAGGATATACGCGATTCACGTTCCACTCTTGTCAAGGCTTACTGACTATGGGTACTCGCACTCAAAGTGAACCAACATTTGATCACGGTTCTCCCTATTTGTTGTCACCTATCCCGATGATCTAAAACGAAGCGTGTCCTAATCAGCACATTTATACGTCCAGCTACAAGCCCTCATGAGTAATGCTTAGGTAGTCTGATGATTTCAAGATGCGACCTAATATCTACCTTGTTGAAATCACTAAGCCTGCTATCAGGTGCAGTAATTTGGTTGTGTATTGCCTCGGTTCAGTGGAGTGGTGATAACACGCTTATCTAGTAAGCATGGTGATCTCAACTTATGTCCTCGTCCGAACAAGGATATGCACCGATAATAAACTCCAACAAGAGCTAAGCTCGAATCCTGTGCTCTCTCCCCCTGAGGTGGACCTGCCCAAAAGTCTATCTGAACGTGGAAACTGCACATGTATGTGAATTGCAATCACTATACTGTTTACCGCAGTGATTTTACATAAGCTAGTTTTTCTCAATTCCTCGTTGCATAACTTTTGCGATGCGAGGAACTGTCACCAAGAGCAGATGCACGCAGACTGAATATACATCAGTGATACCGATAATCGCAGATTGCACTGTTGTAAGCCTTGTTTAGACTAACAGTTGAGTCCTATCGCAAGCCCGTATTTTCTAATTAAACATCTCACATTTTCACTAATTTCCAAGGTATGCATAAGGGAGCTTCTGAGCACCTTGTAGGACTGCATTTTTATTGTGGACGGGATTTTCGAAGTTATCCTGGAGCTTTCCAATTATGATGAGGGAATGAGCTGGAGACACTGTTCGTTACCATCATCGATGGCTACACACCGTTGATTGACAGCTTTCTTTAACTGTCATACAACCGTAGTAGGCAAAACGAAGGGAACTGGTGGTGCTTATATTCCCTACGTCTGGACCATTCAAACAAAGGACCGAATTGCAGAGAAGGGTTTAACGATATGAACATGCGAGTTTCACTGCCCCGCTTCCGTACTTTTCAACATTGCACAAACTAGTCTATCACCGAACTCGATTACCACTTGTCATATCCCTAATGCCTCTTGCCAGGGACCAGGTAAATCACGAGGACACCAGTTCGAGAGAAAAGCATGGTCTGCCGTTTATTGTTTATGAGCGACTGATTCAATTTTTACTTGCCACGCTATCCGTTGGCGACCTGGTATTTTACGATAGTATGATATGGGTTTCATAGCATGTACTACATAATAAACAATAGGTCAGTATTCTTAATATTTGAACTAACCGTTTAACGCTGCACATCTTTGGAGTTTGAGTGACAATGCTTAATCAATCACCATGATTGAATAACCGTCCTCCGACGATGGTTGAACGAACTGGCATATGACGTATGATTGCCATCCGCCGATCCTGCCTCGTAGTTCTAAGAGTTTGTCTTTTCTTGGCTAGGATGTAAATAAGCCTGCATCATTTAATTATTACTAGTTAACGGAGAAGACCACGGGAGTAGCGGAGTTGTTTTTCATAGATTTAACTTGAAAACTCGCAGTGGATTAGTCAACTAATCAAACTGCGCAATCCGTGGTAGCTAAGTCACATATTCTCTGTGTGTTGGTTGAGCGTTTGTCAACCTGGATTGTTCATCTAAATCATCATCGATTGGAGAAAATCACGGAGTTTTCAGACGACAAGATAGTCAATGTTTGTCGAGACTTTCTTCAGCAAAAAGAGAGAGATAATTCAAAGACATTCAGTACAGCTCACGATGACACATAGGCAACAAAAATAATTTGGATGTAACTTTTACGGCCACTTCTTGATATAACGTGTAAAGGATAATAAGCTGACGTAGCCAATAAGCCGCCACATTTAGATATCGAAGCCAGAGACCTTACAGCTGTTTAGGCTCGAAGAATACGCATGTTCAACAGAAGGACGAAAATAACTATCCTACGGATCCAAAACAAGAAAAACAAACTTATTAATATGAATGGAATCCACACAGTTCCACTCATCCCAATGTTGGTGGGTAAAAAGCAATCGAGTGAAAGTTGACGCTAAGTTCCTTGATGTACATTTACAATAAACGAACTATCCTGTAGCATACGCACGAATGCGAATCGGTAAACAGGGCTGCATCAACTGTATACATGTTTAATCAGCACAATGAAAAAGCACGTGAAAATTCAAGATTCGTTCAATTGAAAACCTAGCGCGGTAAGGAAAGAATGTGCTCATTTCAGTAATTCAGATTTTTGTAGTTACTTAGTTGACTCCGTGCGGGCGACCGCATTCTGATGTGACTGCAATCCGCAACAAAAAGCATAAAGCACTTGAATAGTTGCGTCTGAATGTTCACTTTGTGGTACAGAGACAGGCGCCAAACCTGCAGTTTTCGGCATATACCAGGCGTTCAAAATATGTAATAGGCTAGAACATCTATGACTACAAAAATAAACGGCACAATGGAGGCGTCGTCACTACGGGTCTCAGGACAGTATACAAACATACTTAGCGGCATGTCCATCCCATATGGCATTGTTGCTCGTGACACCGTTTGCCACAACAGTAACGATAAAAATTGTGTTTACAAAACAGAACTAATCAGACAAGTTGGCAATCACGTGGATGCAGTAATGCTAGCAAATTGAATGTTAATTTCGAACAGCGATGTCGGTAACTAAGAGATCCACAGTCCAACAGACGACACTTACCCACTTCACTTA
>LOND01001413.1:24841-35746 GCA_014220965.1 Paragonimus kellicotti | reverse complement strand
CAAAATGCTGTCAAATTATTCGCGAGGGCCGATATTGAAATCACTGACTATCCTTGGATTTGTCATCATCATATCATATTATAGACAGCAATATATCAGTGGTCCACACTGGTGCTTAACTGCTACACAACCACGAAGAAAAAGAAAAAGAAAAAAAACCCTGTATAAGAAGAGAGACGAAGAAAAAGAAAGGGACGGGAAGGGACTTAACTATTAAAAATGCTACGTCTATATTCAAACATTCAACATCAAGGTGCCTACACCTTGCAAACAAACAACCGAGCTGTAAGTGAAAGTAAGGCGTCATCAGCAAGACAGCTTCCTTACGGCTTTCACTGCCCCGCATCATTAAGTGCACTCACTTCACAGACAACTCGGCCAAACAAACAACATTCACGCCACTGAGCTCGATTAGCCGCCATCTCACCTAACGTCTCAAGCCACCGACTCTGTGAGTCGCGAGGGCCCCAGCCTGAATCTTAGCGGACGCTGGTAGAAATTATGCCGTATTCTAGTAGGCTGCGTTTTATTTCGTTAGGGGACATGTTGCTGGAGTCGTATCATTGTAAAAAAAAAAAATCTTAATTGTGTCAACTTATGCGCTTTACGTATGTCGTTATAGGTATTCGTTAAAGATTATATGCTCCATCAACTTGATAAAGAGGACACAAAAACAGTTTTTTTTTCATGCAAGTAACGGCTTGCGATACTTGAAGCCATCGTGGTTATTTGCAGTCAGAAACCACCACGGACTCGTGCTTAATCTGGCTGTGAATAGCAAAAATATGCATTGCATCTGTTAGGTAAAATTTTGGCATTATCGGTTCAAGAAGGCAGAGACAACTATTAGTAAAACTAACGGGCAACGTACCGATTCATATTTCATTTACAGTTCATATGACTGCCCCTATCGTTCGCGAAGAAAGCTGAACCATTAAAGTGACTTATCAGATACCTTCAACTTGCACTCAGCCGTTCTTACGTTAATCCAATGAACGTGTTCGATTCTTTGATGTCTTTGTTGCATATGGCAACGAAATAAATGGGGCTTAAAAGTTGAGAAATACTTACAGATTTTTACAACTGAATTAGTAGATTCGAGGGTAAACTGTTTGCAGCGTGCCATTGATTGTGGGGTACTTAATGTGGATTGTGGACTGGATGCTAAAGGGCCTGTTATAGTTTGTCGCCGCATCAATTAGATCTGATTTCAAGGTCATTGTTGACTATCTGCTCTGTATAGCAAATAACCACTTTTTTGGGTACTACCGCTGTAAACCTTCTATGCATGAAAACACAGTTTGCATTTTTTTGCAAGAAGCATGTTAATGTCCATCGATTTAGTTTTGTAAACAGTTTGGCAATTTTTTTCAAGGTATTTGTTGGGGCACTGTTGTTTTGGCGCAACCCGTCGACTCACTATGATTGTATTCGTTTTCGTGCTTGTAGATACTTATATTAAGATATTTGACTCCGATCATAATCATCACAACAACCCTGAGCCCGACCAGAAGGTACTGTGGCCTTGATGATTCTGGAAACATTATGTATGTGTGTATATTTGTGCGTACGATGGGGAGAGTGGATGATCTGTATGTTCGGAGTAGTTGGGCTTCTTTATGAGATGTGACGTTATCAGTTACGGCGATTCGGAAACGTTTCGGCAAGCCTGTCCAACCCCAACACATTACCTCTTGTGTACGAATGTGACAGCAAACGTTGTACAGTTGTTCCCCTCCATGGATTGACGTAGATGTAAGAAGAAACTGGCATCATGTTTTTATCTCTATTGGTCCTTCTCAGTTCTCCGGAGATGAGTTCCAGAGATTTTATGTGCCGTGTATTTGTCTTAACCTTTCTCTATGTTCACCTATATTATCAGCTGTTAGTAAGAACATCTTTTGCCGCGTCTCAGTTCAATTTAACAGTGTTATACGCAAGTCGTGAAACTCTGGTTTTGCATCGTAAGAAGATAAATCTTTATCATTTCACACAACTACTGTAGTCGGCGTTTCCCTGGATATCTATCGATTTCAGAATAACCATATGAATGTGATGATGTTCTGATTTACCATCTTGTTCATAGTTCGAATGTGGTCGGAATATCTTAACTTTAGCCATAATGTACAACGTACGAAGCTATTTATTAACACACATTGTTAGACAAAAGATTTATATTGGTACTTAATTCAGAGTATGATTATTGTGAATGAGACTGATTCAATTTTTCCGGCATTGATTTTTACTAAACGATCACTCGGCACAGTGATACGTTTTGTGTTTGACTTTCTCCCAGAACGACGAAGTATTCCGTTCTTATGTCCACAAGAGAATGAAGTTCTTCCGTTCTGCCGGTCGTCTCAAGTTTACCTCAATGATACTGTTTTCAGGAGTTTCTAAAGTCCAGAATGTCGCCATATGCATCTATAGCCTTCTACAGTTTTGTGGCGGCTACCTTTTCAACGATTATTACGCAGAAGAATGTTTAAGTGAGTGAATGTACCAGTTGTTGATCGATTGCTCAGAAGTAGACGGAGTCGAGTTTACTTGGACAAGTGAATAAAGCCCTAGCTGTATGACTTGCCCAGCCTAATGATTGGGGATCATTCTGCCGAAGACAGATAAGCAGGTTGCGAGTTCCTTAATGCTAGAATGACTAGAAAACCCACACCTCTAGGACGACAAACCGTTATTTTGGTCACTGTTCACGGCATGGTATGCATCTGGTATTATTCTCACACTCAATTTATCTATCGAAGAGACCAACTACGATACTCATGCTTCACGGTGAAGACGAGTCGTACGGAAAGTAAGCGCTGACCCAGATGATCTCATGCCGGCACTTTTCAAAGAAGATGGAAAGGCGTTAGTAGAGGTCGTCCGTGCTGGGTCACTCGATAATAGTTCCCATATTTAAGAAAGGAGCCCGGGGCTCTTGCGAAAACCATAGAGGGATTAGTTTGACCCCAGTCATTTCAAGGGTTCTAGCATCAATTATACTTCGTCGACTCACTGCAGTTCGGGAAGTAAACATTAGGGAAGAACAGGCAGGGTTTCGCCCTGGGCGGGGTTGTATAGATCACATTTTTACCCTTCGTCAAATTCTGGAGCAGCGTCATGTGTACCGCCGGCCAACAATCGCCATATTCCTCGACTATAAAGGTGCGTTTTGATTCTGGTGAAAATCTACACTTTTATGAGTGCGCTTAGAGTAAGCGTGGCGAGGTAGACGCTAAGTTAATGTGAACATTACTTTGTGCGCTTTAATTCGCATATGCTCAGCTCAGGTTATTGACGCGTTATACGGAGGATATCTGACAGTTTCTGAAATGGGGGAATGAAAGGAATAGGGAAGAAAAGGAAATGGAAATGAGGGGAGGAGGGAAGAAAGGAAAAAATAAAAAAAGGGAAGAACAAAAGGGATGAAAGGGGAGGGGCGGAAAGGGGAGAGACTTGAGGAATGAGAAAAAAGGGGGGGGAAAGGAGAGGCACGCGAGGAGCAGAAGAATTACGTCAAGGCTGTCTTCTGCCACCATTTTGTTCAGCTTTCGTCATTAGTACTGACTGATTCTTGGCATTATATGCTGAGACGATTAGGTAATTGCTGTTTTGACAACTTGCAAACGCGTACCTAAAACAAACGCTGTGGACGCTATGGTTTCCACTTCTGCTTCAGATACTTCGGAATTCGCCTCTTGCAGCCTCAAGATGCAAGCTCTGCCAAGAGGTGGATGTA
Organism: Paragonimus kellicotti; assembly: GCA_014220965.1. Classification (NCBI taxonomy): domain Eukaryota; kingdom Metazoa; phylum Platyhelminthes; class Trematoda; order Plagiorchiida; family Troglotrematidae; genus Paragonimus; species Paragonimus kellicotti. The sequence goes on along the minus strand of LOND01001413.1, from coordinate 32,010 downwards.
TCAGTAGATTTAATGGCTTATGTAAGAAGGTCATGTGGATCTGATGGACCGTTCTGATATAACCTGGGGAAGTTGCATCAGCGGTGGCGTCGGAATGTGTTAGGGTAAATTTGAATGGAAGCGGCGTTGTTTCCCAAGGCTGGGCGGGCGTTCGCTCATCTAAGACACCTATGGCGGTGACAGAAGCAGGGATTTCCTAAAACCGTTAAAGGTCGTGTATATCAAACAACAGTGAGGGCCGTATTACTTTACGGCAGCGAAACCTGGCCACTCAGGGTAGAGGACGTGAACCGTCTCCAGGTATTTGACCACCGATGTCTGCGTTCAATCGCTCGTATCGGGTGGCACCAGCGAGTAAGCAACGAGGAGGTTAGGAAGCGGGTGTTTGGCACTGATTGTCAAAGAAATTCTTTTGTTCAGTCACTACATTTACACAGACTTAGATGGTTAGGTCATGTAGTAAGGGTGCCAGATAATCGTCTGCTACACCGAGCACTGTTTGCCGACGTGCGGGAGACTGGCCGGCGTTCGAGGTGCACATATAATGACCTGGTGTAGACAAATGAAATCGTTCACGAAGGGGTTGGTCACTGTAGGTCGGGTTCGTCTCCCGGGCTGGGGCCCTCGCGACTCAGAGTCGGTGGCTTGAGACGTTAGGTGAGATGGCGGCTAATCGAGCTCAGTGGCGTGAATGTTGTCGTTGTTTGGCCGAGTTGTCTGTGAAGTGAGTGCACTTTATGATGCGGGGCAGTGAAAGCCGTAAGGCCTTACTTTCACTTACAGCTCGGTTGTTTGTTTGCAAGGTGTAGGCACCTTGATGTTGAATGTTTGAATATAGACGTAGCTATTTTTAGTAGTTAGGTCACTTCTCCTCCCTCCTATTTTTCTATCTCCCGTATAGGTTTTTTTCCTTCATGATTGTATGGCAGTTAATCGTCAGTGTGAACCACTGATGTATTGCTGTCTGTTATGATGATGATGATTATGAAGGTAACCGCACCAGCGACGAACTGTACAAAGTTAGGTCTTTCCACTGTTAAGTGTAAAAATAAAACTAAAGCAGTTACTTCGCCATTGTGGTATTGAAGTCGCATGATATGGATTTCATTCAGTGTTGTTCGCACCAATCCACCGCGGTTGTCTACACGCGGGTAGCTGGCGGGGTAGGACTGCATTTAAGTCGTTAAATCAGTGGGACATGAGAAATACTGGGTGTTGGACAACCATCTATGTAAACGAACTAAACTATCTGTTGTGCCGGATTTATCACTATGTGCGTCAATTGTGTAAAATAAGTAATGTGTACACTATCATAGAAATGATTTTCAGAATTACTAGATATACACTATCAATCACGACACGAAAATGTCCACAGCTTCGATATCATTTATGTGGGAGATTACGACTTTGTTCTCGTATGAACGTTCACTACAAGATCAACACCGGCCCACTTGGGTCGCGGTAAACTAGTAGTAAAACAATCACGTTAAATTGTGCTTTATTTACAGCGGTTCCAGCATTGTGCGACGCGTATCTTCAGCGTGATTCTCAAAATATTTCTTAGCCTGCATTGTATGATATGTTCACGCTATAGCGATATTATATATATTGATTGATAGTACGCTGTCATGTGTTAAAACTTGAACTGTCAATCGTTCCCTCAGTTCGTTTATAAGGGCCATTATGAACTCAAATGTAAGCCCAACAGCTTCTCTGTAGCTCATCTAAGCCTTCATGATGGTCACATCTGGCATCTCTTCCAAAGCCGCCATTGTGCAACGTCTGAGAGCACACCTTGTACTATGCGTGTTAAGCATACTGCTAACATCACAGTTGGTCCTGTCATAAAGTGAACCCACACAAGGCCTCTTCTTGTAGGTCTTTCCTACAAAAGGACCTAAATTCTAGGTAGATAGTGGAGTCACCGATTTCGGTTTTTTGGTTTGTAAACGTATAACATGCTGTGTATTCTGTAACTGTTGGCAAAGTGAACTTTTGTGTGGTTCCAGTCACTCTTCTTCCACCCTTTTTAATAGTCTGATGAGATTCACCAAACACCTTCTTTTGCAGTTGCTACCTGACTTGCTAGCATGACCACGTCAGGAGAATCGTATAATGTTGTACGTTGCTTAATGATATTTCACAGTTCATTGAGAACTTCGTTTCCCGCATCGTGAATCGTGTAGACGCACCCTCGTCCGCGCTGCCACCGCATCAATGCGTTTGGACAGGCTAGAGGGTGTCTATGCACCCCAAATGTGAGGCACGCAACTCAGACACGTGCCCAGTCTAATCACGTGGGCCATGGGTGCAAACGTGCCCCGACGTCGTCGCCAGAGTTTGGGGTTAGTGATGCGGCCTGCCACTTACCCACACGCTGCCACAATCAGTAACCTATAACAAGACGAGGGCAGTAACAGTTTTGAACCCACGTATAAGTTGAGTTGGTCAACTTAACTGGTTAGCCATTCTAAGGGACCAGATCACGTGAGTTATGGCATGCGGATGCAATGACCGATTTCAACAGTACGGGAAAACGTGTTTTTTAACACTGGAAGCATGGAGAAATTTATTTTCCGTCAAGCGCGAACGTACTCAAAACTAGATATCTCGGAATTTTCGCCTTAAACGTAGACTTGCAGAGTTGATCTTTCTTGTGGATGAACGTTAATCTAGCGCGCGTTCTCGAACAAGGAAATAATTTTTTCGATTTTACGTTTTATACTATCCAGTAGAGAATATCAGTAGCATTCCATAGTTCTTTATTCCGATGTAAGTGTGGAGATGAAAAGTTCCAATTTTGTTCGTTCTTCAAGGGGATTGATTTTTCACCGTTTTTTGCTCTGGACTAATCTGGTTGCTCCAATTCATCCTATTTGAAGAAGTTTTTATGCTCTTTAGTTCGGGATCACCTGAAAAAAAAGCTGCGATTAGAACTGCTACTCTTTCTAGCATTAACCAAACTTGTTAACAACGTTGACTTCATTCCGACAATTCAAGTGGCCTAGACGTCCACATAAAACTTGCGTCAGTTTTAGCAGTAAAGTTAGGCAAAACAACTGCTTGGCTACTCTGTTAAACAAATTTGGTTTAAAAGCCAACATTGGAGCGGCAAAGCAGTTTATCAACAACGTGATCGACTATTTCCTAGTGTCAATTGAGGACCTGCGTATCTCCGACGTTATCAGTTTTAAAAAATGCATAATGCCGATGAGGCTGGACTTTGTCAGCCTCTCCTCAAGCGCTTTCTGATTCAGGTGAGTGAAGGCTGTGTGGGGACTACATTAAGCAAAATGTGAGTGACAGTTTTGTGTTGTATTGTCACAGTGTGAATGGCAAACGGACGTCGTGAAGAAAGCCGATTCCATTTTTTCATTTATCCACATAATGATCAAAGTACGTATTCAGTTACGTGGTCTAAACCCCTCCTGCTCGCTTTTTTAACTGTTCATCTCGTTTTCCGAACCGAACTCCAGTCTCATCAACTAATACCTCCAGTACCTGATCACATCGGTGTTGAACATTCGATGAAGATAGTTGGATCAATTGTCCTGTTGAAATTCTATTCCTGTTTGGCACCTTACATGCAAATGTCGTAAAATGAACTGAGCGATGACCGTCGCTTTCGCTTGGTAATAGTAGTTTCCTTTGGTCTCTCAGCTGTTTGCATTCTAAGGAATCGGTCTTCAACCGTGTTAACTTTACACTGTCTTATCCATTAGCTCCCAACAGTGTATCAATCCGACGTGATTCCCAAGCTGTAGAGTTCTTACTATTTCTCAAACCATCTTGCATTTAGTATTGTTTATGAAGAGACGTTTCTTCTACCGTTCTCTGTTGGGTGAACCACATATTTGGAATGAAGACTATCACTCGTATATTTGTATTGTGGAAATGATCAATCAGCTTGAACTTACGTAAGTGATTAATGGAAATTTTAGCAGTAAATTGGTCGATATTTTCGCAGAGCAAGATAAACAGGAGTATTGTTGTTATGACCCGCTGGTCAACGATAACGATAAATGTCTAGCGCACGACTATACGAAACACGAACACGTAGCACCGAGCGTAACGATAACCAGAAACCCCAGAAGAACACAGAAGACCTTGACCTTCAGTCGAGAATGTATTTGCTCTCTAACCAAAGGTAACATTGCAGACCAGCGTCTGCATATATATAGTCTCTGAACAGCCTTGAAGAATCCCACGTTAATTGATGCATTAAAAGTGGGATGGGCCAATCAGAGACGCAGGAGAAACGTGCGCCAAAATTGAGTTTTGGCACGTTGTGGCGCGAAAAGATAAATTCAAAATCACAATTTATTTTTCGAAGATAGCTCGAAAAATAAACCCTTTTTGGGGAAAATAGACTTTCCCCAACAATTATCAGTGGATGAGTCGCAACACGGTGTTATTGTTCGAGGAAACAAACGGCCTCACCCGTCTACGTCATGATTGAAATAAGGGTGTACATATATCTTTTCAGCCGTATCCGCGCATGCTGATCAAGGTCATTATTTCGGTTGCTGTGACCGGATGTACGGCTGTCTGTATGCTGAACTGCCAATTCGTAACGTGTGAGCGTAATAGTTTTCTTAACCAACTTTTCTGCTACTTCTTTCTCTGAACACAGATCAATAGTATTGTCTCAATTTATCAAATATATACAATTACCTGAGAGTCAGCGTGGATTGCGATTTTCGTGTGTTACCCGTTTACTTGCTGACGGGGAAAATAGGACAAAATCGGTTAATGAAAGCAAACCAGTTGATGTTTTGTTAGACTATCGACCAAGTAGACCTCAATTCTTTGCATGAAGCTTCTTAGTTGTGATATAGAAAATCCTCTAATCCTGTGACTCACCGATTACATCCACGATCGCTCCTTTAGTGTCAAAGTCAATGGGACGTTTTCACATTAGCGGTGCACACCCTAGCGACTTATCACAAAACCCCTGCTGTTTGTTCTATTTGTGCACGAAATTCAACAGCACGTCGATTCCCCACTCATTATTATATGCTGTTACCACTAAAATTTGGCTGTGACTGAAAATAAGAAGCCACAGAGTGATAAACATGTTACACAACTGAGTCACGGACAACCGGATTCCGTTTACCATGGCTACATCTAAAATGATGCATCTCCGTCACTCAAACCACACATTACTGCCAAGGAGACAAGAAAAACTAGATATAATTGCATGATGGTAGCCTGTTTCCCAATAGTATGTCAATGGACAAGAAAACCAAAGCGGCACTTGCAGCAGTATGCCAGAGTTTGTCGTAACTGCGTCATCGGTGATTGAATTCGAGCGCAGGCTTGACATTTAGATAGCTTGATTATCACAAACTGCGGTAAAATGAGGATATTCTCCATTTCTAACTGTTGTCCACGTTATGTTATGATGTGACTGTTGTATACTTGCTGGATATTGATTGGATTTCTGTTGCGCTCATTATCCTCTGATCTTTTGAAACGGAATCAGTCTTCAGACTTGTTTTTTTCATTCTTTACTGTCTAACACAGATTTAAATGTATATAATTTTTCTCTGCTTATTGTTTATTATGCAGCAGACCATCATTGGTGTGTGTGTGTGTGTGTGTGTGTGTGTGTGATTGAAGCCTGACCTTATCTGCTACCTTGGCGTGGTGGTCAGGCTTGTGTGTTGTTTTGATCCGGTGGGCTGTGCTGACTTCGACTTTGGTCGATGTAGGTTCAACCATGTCAGATTGGCCACAGGGGAGCAACCAGACAAAAGCAGATGCGTACGTTGTGTATGGTGCCGCTGTGCTGTGCTTTGGAACGGTTTGATGTTGTTTTTTTCTTTTTTGCTTCATCCGATTCGGCGTGTGTGTGTATGTGTGGTCGGTTTGTTTTGCAGTGCTATCTTGTGTGTGTGTGCCGGATTTCTCGAGTTGTGACTGTCGAGCCTGTTTCCGATGATTGATGCGTATTTGTGCGTGTGCGTCACCTGCTGCCTTGCGGTACAGGCTTTTGAGCCAAAGGCTTTGGTTGAGGGCCCTAATCGCTCTCCTGCCTAGGTCTGGGCGACCTGGCAGTATTCTAAGCCCACAAAAACTATGACTTTACAAACCAAACGAAATACCATACTGCATCGGCCGTCACGCAGGATAAACCGGGTCGCCCTATCTGCTGCACATGGCAGGGTGGATAGGCGAAAATATGCTACTGCCAAACACTCACCCTCATACTGTTCCCCCAACCAGAATCCTCGAGCAGATAATGCTCACTCAAGTTTCAGTAACCCGAAGACCAACCTGAAACAGGCACGGGGACGCAAGACGCTCTGTGTTGGAGCATGGAATGTGCGCACGCTGCTGGATCGATGCGGTGCGACAGGGCGGCCAGAGCGGCGCACTGCACTGATCGCGATGGAGCTGCGTCGCTATGGAATCGACATAGCAGCCTTGAGCGAGACAAGGCTTGCGGACCAAGGTAAGTTGCGGGAAGCAGGTGCTGGGTACACCTTCTACTGGATGGTGCTGTCTATACTGCTGTACGGCAGTGAAACATGGACGTTGTATCAGCGGAACGTGCGCTATCTTAGCCGCTTTCATTTGCAATGTCTAAGACGCATCTTGGGTATTCGGTGGTCGGACATGATTCCGAACACTGAGGTATTGCGGCGAGCGGACATGAACGGGATGGAAGCCATGCTGATGCTGAATCAGCTTCGTTGGCTGGGTCACGTCCGTCGGATGGGCGATGACCGTATTCCGAAGCAGCTTCTGTATGGACAACTGAGATCAGGTAAGCGAAATCCTGGTGGTCAAAAGCGGAGATACCAGGATGCTGTGCAGGTGAGTCTTTCACGTTGTAAAATTGATTTCAGATGTTGGGAAGACTTAGCGTTGAACCGGACGGTCTGGAGGAATACGATTCGGACGAACGTCCGCGAGTTCAACGAGGAGTTATTACGCGGCCGAGAACGGAAGCGCGCGGTACGCAAAGGAACCATCGGTGCCATAGGTCGTGGTGACATGACTATATGGCGTTGCGATGTGTGCGGCCGTGAATGCGCTGGCCGCCTCGGATTAGTAGGTCACCAGCGTACTCATAGTGCACCGTCGGCGAAGAGACGACGGGTACGATAGGCTGAGGTAGGTCGTTTGGCTACTAATCCGCTTCTCCTTTCAGAAACCTGGGT
>LOND01001413.1:0-15450 GCA_014220965.1 Paragonimus kellicotti | reverse complement strand
ATATACGTAGCAGAGATGCACAGATGATGTGTTATTGCAATTGTAGTGATAATTAAAAACTCTGATGCAACGCTATACTGATCGCCAGAAGCGGCTGTTCATTGAAATTTAGTCCAGTGGTTTGTACGTTATTTTGCAGGTACTTTAGGGTACCTATTAAAAGTTTACACATTCTACTATCAAACGATGGGTAACGTGTGTACCTTGAACGACCTAGACCACCAGAATGTGTGCCACCCTATAAACGTCTCAATTTAAACGTATGATGAGCTACTATTAACAGCACTTGTAGAGCCGTTTCGTTATCTCCGACATCGTTGGAGCGTCTCCGGAAAGTTAGAAGTCCATTTTTCACGCGTACACAGGAGCGCTTTGGAAAACAGCTTTTCCAGCACATGGCGTGGTGAGTAAATACAACAGATAGACGGCACCTTTCGCTGGCTGAAAATTGTCTGAATTCAACAGCCACAGTCAACTGAGTGACGTTCAGTTAATTAAATTCTCGTCCACTTATCAGTACATTGTTGGGCAATTTCTACTATTTTTTTATTTCTGCCTAACTGCGAATTCCTACTTGAGAGTTCAGTGATTTTAATTGCCAGGACGGTTCTGTTTCGCCTCGAGGTGATCGGGTAATTTGAATATTAAACATGATCAAAGGTGGCTGAATTTTTACTGGTGACTACTCATCTGTGGGTTGTCGCTGGTGCAGTGGCCAATACGTGAAAGCATAAACGGAGTTCCCATATCGACTATGGTGAGAATTGACAAATGTCGAGCGGCTAATGATATTGGTTGTTGAATTTACATTCGACTACGTCATATTTTTACATTGCCCGTTTCTGACCCACACGTGATCATGTCCCTTGACTGGATGACTCTCTAGTTGTAGTTTTGCAACCGGATAGAAGTTCCGGCACTGCACTACTGGACGGAAGGGACTATCTACGAAGAATAAAACCAACGTTAGATGACAGACTAATTCAGTTCTAATGACACAATGGAAGATACAGGCGCAGGTGAACGGCAACTGAGCATTCTGACCAAACGGCTTCCAAAAAACAAACTCATCTATGGGATCAAAGACCTGTGGCCTAGATTGATACAAACGCCACAACTCTACAGCGTACACAAATCCGAAGTTCCCGTGAGATAACTGCCGACAGCTAACTAACGACTAGTTGGTACCGTGGCCGTCAACGTCAACAACACCGGGGAACAAGTCGATAGTGAAGGATAAATTGAAAATGTCTCAAGTTAACTGATTCTACTGATACGATTAATCTGAGAGGCAAACATAGCTGGAATGGTTACTGCTTCGTGATGCATCCCTCTAGTGTGGTCAATGCAAATACAAGAATTTGACATGCTAGTTTGTACCCCCAACCTCAAGGTTATAACTACATTTTACTGTATACGTTAGGAACGCGAACTTCTGATTCCATGATGGAAGGCATGGACAATTTTTGATGCCGTTGCTACTGGGACTTTCACTGGTTCATGCACTCATCGCTCACCTTGGACCCTGTACAACATTCAGCATCGATGGTAAGCAGCTGTACCGCCATTACGACCACATACTAGTTGTAACACAAGGTGGGGACAAAACAAACCAGGTTCTTGGGATCACAAACAAACACAGCAAACATCATTGATCCACGATCGAGCACTAAGCGGATGATCTGCTTCTAAAAGTTTGCTTTTGATAAAACCCGATGGATCGATCGAAGGTTCAGCCTACCGTAAACACAGCTTGACCGCTATCTTTATTTTAGTAGTTTCATGTGTAGTTAATATAAAAGTTGGTTTACACACGTTCCTACAGAACGCAATAAATTTGCCCTAAGAATATTGACAAAAGGCTGGAACTAATTAAACGCATACTGAAGATAACTGGATACCCTGAAGTGTTCACAACCGCAAGCGGATCAGTGCACTGTCCCGAATTTGACCATATTTCTCTTACTACACTCAAGGGTGACGATACAGGCGGCTCGCCGAAAATACGTTTGTCAGCAATATTTCCACGTACTTTCAACGTGGCTTGACTTCGGCCTTCTCTATCACCGAATATTCATTCTATCCGTTGGAGCGCTTGTCAAATCACACGTCAAATCGTCACATTTGCGAATTCATAAATGAGTGTTTGGTGAGTCAATTGACAGGACAGAGAGAAGCGCGTCAACGGGTCAAAGAGCACATTCCGGTGTGGACCGAAAACAAACGTGAGTGTTAACACATGACAATCGAAAGTGGATTAAGTGACAGCCGGCGTCATGACTGAAATCGAATGCTGTAGACCGCAGGGTGACTCAGTCCTTTCACGCATTCTTATCGGTTACAGAACGTACAGCCGAACTGGCGGGTGTCGTGGTTAAGATTATTGTAAACATTGTTCAAAGTGGTGGTGTGGCCGGAAAACAGCCTATGAGAACGCAGGCCAGAACACCAAGTGTCAAAAATCCGGCGGTGGCGGGTCATTGTATTGAACTCAGAAGTTTCCCTCAGATTTTGGTGCTTCAACAGAAATCACATCTGAATAAGTTCCTCCAAACGGTTATCACCGGCCGTGTTTGTCCACCCACTAAAGCACAACGGGCCAACAGTGACACTGAGCATGAACTAGGTACTCACATGATATTGCAGTCGAATTTGTTTTAGCCCAAGCCGTCCAACCCGAACAATGTTCATTCGAACGTTCCGCGATTGATAAGAATGAGTGGATCATTTCATAACCTTCCTGTTCTTACTTCAATGTTAAGATTTATTAAGAGGAGCTAATGTTTCAAATGTTCCTATCTGCCGACCCAGAAATCAATTCTGACGAACTGGTTTGTGTCTGTTACAAAGCCCTATACTAAAGATTGATCCAAATTCTGGAGATGATATTATTTGAAACATTGGGTTCCCTTTAATAACTTCATCAATGCAGAAAGAAGACATATGTTGCGATATGTTAACATTTCGTTTACTCTCATCAGTCGCAAACGCGTTCAAAGGCCACGACGGATATGTTAGGCAGATGTTATGGATAGGATCCAAGCGCTTCGGACTCGTCCACATAATGGTCGGTTTTGGAACTCAGCCAATCAAACGAAATGTGATAGCAATGAGCATAGGACAGGCAGTTTAAACATATCCTAAACTGATGAAATATAGCTAAGTTTGAATGAGATCTCGAATTCCCAATCAGTTCGCGTGGTTTGACGAGACATCCGAGGCAAAAGCCAAATGCTCCTAATAAACAGTTATCCGTTATTCTCAAATTAAGTTAAACACTTCACATCATTGGCTTGTGAGAAGACGGCTCCACCAATTGACCAAAGTCAAGATGAGTTTTCAAAAAGGACGATAGTGATTGTTAAATGTACGAAGATTCGCTAAATACGCGGGAACTTTTCTATTTATATGAGTGGAGCATGGCTTCAACAAGAATGGAATTCAAACCTTGTGTTATTTCTTACGTGAGCTAACGGAAACCTCAGTCAGAAGGACGAAAGCTGCGACCAAACGTAAACGATGTCGCACTAGCATATTTGTGAATGCGTATCTAAGATGAAAATAAATCGTTTGGTATATACATCTCGCGACAGAGTAATACGGTTACCCCATATAAATGAACGATTTCCCTCCGTAAGCAAATCAGCATTAACGATCAAAGGTTGTTGAAGGACGATGAGAAGAACTTCGTTTAACAAGCCCTATAGAAAACAGAGTATGTATGAAAACCGACTGCTATCACCGTTATACGGCCACCCAAAATTGCTGTGAGACCGTTAGACTGACGTGTTGGTTTGAAATATTCATTTAGCTGCCAGGTGCTCATCACTTTAGCTGTCAGGCCATATTGCCAGTAATCTAAGCGAGATAACCGCTGTCTGAGCGACATTTCATTTTGTATTTTCTCAACCAACGTAACGTTATGCAGATGTGAGCTGGCCGTTTTGGATTCCAACAACTTGGCATACGAATAATCATTAAAAGAAAGCCAAGAAACGTGCAAGCGGAGCGTGTGCCTAACGACGAACCTCGTGATCAATTCTCAATGCTGCAATAAATGCTTGACCTAATATCGACAGTAAAATTCAATCTTTCCACAAGAACTATGCAACGGACAACAGTTGCTGTTGAAGTACGATAACACGAATGAAAACATCATGCCAGGTTAGCAACAGATACCAATCTAAATACCACGCGTTGAAACACATGTTTCTTGGACCCATCAGTGTATCTCGTTGGTCTATTGGGGAAAAAGGCCAAATGGAATATAAACATGGAGATTCTGATAGCATGACTATCGGATGAAGATTGTACTTTGGTTGACATTAACAATAGACGGTCCAGCGTTGTATGCGGGGTACTTTTAGCCATTAGTTTGGAGGTGGTCATTAATCAAGACCCCAACCTCTACAAACAGACGCTGTTACAATTCTTTTTAAACTGTATTTCACTGTTTAACATCGGAAGCAGGCTGTGCTATTCCAATAAAATAGCACTTCAATTGATAGATTTTACGTCATGAGAGTATGGCCATTTCTTCGAGGAACACTCAAATTCATCTTGTGTGCAACAGTAGTACCTCCTATCTTTCTAAACCAGCCAGTCCACCCTCATCGTAAAGTGACGTTGACAACGTAAATGTACAATAAAATGGCAGCCACGTGGTACTCTACTCAGACATGTGACCATCAGTTCACGCAAAATCCTCGTAATGGAGCTCAGCAGCTGCGACCTCGGCTCAGCGATGATGCATATCCCGTTATTTAGACACCCAATATCTATGTGACAAGGCAACGCTGGGTCAGCATATTAGCCTGAAGACGCCATGGCAACTTGTGATGAAAGTAGAACGGTCTCAAATACTTTTTATACTTTCCTAAACACTCTGGTCTATGTAAAGGCTATTCGAACATAATCCTACCTACAATACAATTTATGGGACGGTAACGGAAACTGTAGATTGTCAATCTGTTTATGAGGAAAATGTTGGTAAAAACCGGAGTAGTTGCATAATTTTGTCTTGGGGTGTATTTGTGATAATCCAGTTCTTCTCAACTTGGCACGTGCACAAGCGTCTGTCCAGAGTTCGTGCGTACGTATCTTACCAACCCCCGTATTTTCATTAAGGTGACAATATCGCTTAAGTTTATTTTCGTAGAATTACTTCCAGTGACGAATCAGATCCTAAAAATGTAATGCCGTTTTGCACAAAACGAAACATGGGTACACCATGTTGTGAATGGTTCAACCAACACGGACAAACCTGATTGCAATCGTGTGCCGATCTTTTCACGTTTCCATCAGATCTGTTACATATATACTTTAAGAAAAAGGATTCCCTTTGGAGTGACTTGAACCGTAAAAGCACACAAAGCCCTCAAGAAATGTAGTTGGATCCATATGAAAGAAACGGAAATCGGCTTATGCAAAGAAACCTAGTGGTGGACAGCAGCGTTTAACAATCCAAAGTTCTATTTGTAAGCTGTATTCTTGTTAAGACTTGTTTCGAAAAGACACCAACATTTGCACTAAGTTGCTTAGCGTATAAAAACCTCATAAACGATTCAGTTACCTAGGTCAAAATATTTCTGCAAGACTGCCTGTCGAAATACCGATTCACATGTCACAAGTCAATAGAACCTAGCGCACAAATCCACACAATGTCCTCCTTATTTTGACTCCGCATATCTAGGCATAATAGATTGATGAGGAATTATAAAATTTACTCACTATCCTTGTCCTCAATGACACTAATCCGACGCAGATAGACTTGGGAAAACTGACAGGCATTGAGTCAGACTTTACACTCTGAATTTTTCTTCCCTTGTAAGCTGAAAGTTATTGGGAAACTTTTTGGAAATAAGTCTTTTCAATCAACCAATTATCCAAAGTTCACATTGCTACTCAAGGCAAACAACATTCGTAAGCAATTTTAGCAACATTAACACTTGGTCTTGACTGCATACCTCCGTCGTTGTGTACATCGATCTGGCACCTATCTTCTCAATAATTGGTCTGATGCTCAAATTGCAGCGAGACGGATCAACAATACGAGTTTTGGCATGCAACACTTTACTGACGGTTATGAGCTCTATAACAGTAAAATTGTGAGTTGATAGAAATTACGTATACTCTTGGACTCGCAAACAGTTGGCGTATACAATTCCATTTATTACGTAATTTAAAATAGTCAGTTTTCTTCCTAAGTTTGGATGTAGCCGTGGGAAGACGGAAATCAGTAGATTCAAATATATCATAGTACACACAATGTCGGTTTAAGACTTCTAACAGTGACTGCTCTCATGAAACGAGGATTTGCATAATCCAATTAACTGTGGCCAATATGTGACTGGCGATTGAAGAAACCGGAGGTATGCATGAATCCCAGACGAACGAATTCGGTTGCATAGCCACGCTCTGAGTCCGTTTTAGCAAATGGTCCCTCATTTCAGAGTTCAGGCGCCTGTTAATTTTGCCCATGTACGTTTCACTATAGCTACACGAAAATCAACAAACAGTGTGAACCGATGCTAACAGATTATTATCTCTTGAGTGAAGACTTCGATCAACGACTACGATTTTAAGCGTTTTGTGGGTTCGTTCGATCGTTGCGAAGAAGCGGTTTGTAGTTCGAGGTGATGCATTATCATCGTTGATTGACAGGCTTTCGCCTGTTCTACCGTGATGACTCTGTCTGCTATTGCCCATTGCCAGCTACTTCCATCATTGAACCGCGTTGAATATCTACTACCTCGCAACATAATGGTAAGCTACAGGAGCTTGGCTAAATTACCTGGTAAAGAAAACCATTGTCTAGCGCGCGGAAACAGTGTTTTAGCTAATACTTAATGTTACTCCTCCGTGTAAAACTTGATAAGTGTACAGTTCAGACTGGCTTCCAATACACAGACCCGGTTAGTTATCCGCCATCTCAACAAAGGATAAACATGTCTAGGAAATACGTACGATAAATAACTCAAAGTGTAGAATTATTCGGCATTTCAAATATCTCTTTTAGACATTTTGCCAACATGTTGCGGTCTACTCTTAACCTTCATTGTAAACCACATCCTTCACTCCTCACTTCACATATCCTCCACTCTTCTCTGTAAATATCTGCGGCACAGGAAGACTGATCTGATTTTAGCACGACAACGTTCTTAGCCTTCAATTCTTTCGGAGATCCAGTAGGATAAGCAGTGATAGTATATTCGTCGCTGGTCAATGTGATAATTAAAAAAAGACCATGTCGATTAATCTTTGTTCTAAACCAATTGTAACTGGTCCAATTTCATAGAAGCGAAATCTAACAATTGGTCACATATTCTCAAACTGCTGCTCACCTATTGTCTAAGTTATTCAGGTTAATGTTATAACCGAGTCCTAATTGTGATGTCTTCATTCACAGCCTAATAAACGGTACTTGTTGAAATATCGATGACATGTTTTTCTCCCTTCATTAGGTTGCAAAGATGTTCAAAACACTATATCTTCGTTCGACCAACGATCATTTTGCAAAATAATACTAAAGCAATACTGCAAAAAAGCGAACAATTTTCCTCGGCAAATAAATATCCGTTTGACGTGAATCCACTATACGTAACTATACAATCACAATATGAGCGTCGATAATGCGTTGTTTAGATGCCTCTTTGCTGGAGATTTTGTTAATTTAGACGAACAGTTCGATGTTCACCCTTATGGTCAGATTTTCGGATACGCGGTGTTCGTTGTTCGTACAGAAAACCTAATGAAACAGAAGGAAATCGTGACAATGAGAATGCAGAGAAGATAACGATTTTTCAAAAGTCTATTCGACAACCAGCCTCAGAAGGTGTCCGTATTTTCACACAAGTGGATCATAATCATTCCAAATTGAGTCCGGGAAACAGAAGATCGCAATAGAAAAAGCAGCCATTGATGTGGACGATTGTGTCATAAGAGTATGTATTCTGAATTGACAGTTCTAACCAAACAGTGTAAACGCGTCCGCTTAGGCAAAAATAGTCCAAAAGTAAGCAACATTTACGCCAGCTACCATGAAAAACTCGACTGATTTCGGCTGCAATCGATGTACGTATGCGCTGAGGCGACAATTCGGTTTCAAAATAGAGGCACACATCACTGATCAGGACGTGCAAATGCGAGAGAAGAGCACATGAATTATGAAAAAGAACCCATGAAGACGAAGATAAGAAAAGTTACCACATTATAGCTTGGGAGCGGGCTATCACGAATGAGCACAAACAGGACAAATAATTGCTCCGTCGGCAGGTTTTAAACATGACTTGTGACAGACATGACTGCAACGGAAGACGACGCACGGTTGTTTTCGCGTTTCGGCATCGTCAGTGATATGTGGTTCATTCCGCGTTTGAACCGAATTCTGCGTTTGTGAAATTCGTCGCACAGGGTGACAACACAGATTGCATTGCACTGACGACATGTTACTGGAATCCACGCGCACACCACGAGCCTGAGTTTCCAGTAATCGGGTAAATAACTTCTGCACATCTGAGCGTAAGATACGCTGACAATCTTGCTGAAGTTCCAATTGAAGCTATGCGTACACGAAACAAATAAAGACAACAGAACGCTTGATACAGAAACAGTATTCAACGGAGAGTACGAAACCAGAAACAGTCAGACTAAGAGGTGTATTCAAACAAACCTGAAATTAAAAAAAAAAACAGAAAGGCAGCAGACGAAACAAGAGAGCATGAAACTTCCATCAGATTTCTGCAAAAACACAGAACATACTTCACTCAGCTGCACAATACACTCAATCAAAATTTTTGGAAGAATAAAACGAAATGCTTCATAATTCGTTATTTACGGATAACAACCACCTTTTAGGTCTCAAAGTTACAACAACACAACTGTAACTAAGGTTTTCAATAACATCTATCAATCGATGGGATAAAAAATCAGACAGACAAGGTTTGACCAGGTTATCATTTCTATCTCATATCAACTGAAGCTAGATGAAAGTTGTGTCGATTAAATGTTTGCGGCAATGTGAAATAAGAAGCGATTTGCTTTTTTAAATGTTGGAACTGGCCCGATATACAAACGGTTTTAAGTGTATAGCGAACCATATACATAGGGTTAGCGCATATGCCTATAGGTGTCAATGCATTCACATTAGAAGCAGTAAGCTCAAGTACCGTGGTATGTAACGTAGAAAATGGTATTCGAAGGTTAAATGCAAGCCAAGTATGCAGTACCACATAAAAGTCTCCGTACCAAAAAAGTCCTTTGGATCAGTCATTATTGAAGAGAGAAAATTCTGTACAAGTACAAATTAGGGAAATATTCAAGCTTGCATCGAGCTGCCCGTTAAAAGGGATATATCATTTACGGCTGTCACAAAAAAGACCAGATTTATACTCAAACACGCTGACGATGCAGCAACACTAGTCTTGCTCCCAATGATCATCAGAGTGTCTCTGTACGCTCAGGGAGGACTGAGAGCACATGACTACCATAAGCCAGTGATTCTGTCAGTTATCCTGCAGAAAGAAAATACGCTTCAAGTCACAGTAGGAACATATGCTTGAAAAAATATATGGAGAGGCTCGTTTTCAATGCTCAGCCCGCACGGACCAGTTGTGTCAAATGCAATGTTCTCACGTAGATTTGATGAATTTTCACTCATGTGTACTGACGGAGTATTCATTTGCTAAAAAAGCACAAACCAATCTATTCTTGTTGTCGGAACCACGATCGTTATCGTTTACTTTGCTTTTACAAAATGGCGATCGTTCATCTAATCATTATTTCTCACTTGATTCAAAATGTCACCCTCATATCCCTCAGTATAATTCCACTTGGCTTGGTATGTTGATCGACAGAGGCCAGTAAATCGGCGATCGACTAGAAGCTAAACCGATGAGTTACGAGTTCAATGAACTATTGAGTGGCTGCGTAAGAATACCCACAATAAATCATTAGCAGTGATTCAGCCCATGTACACGGGACGATACCAGGTAAATCGGGATAGGATGGTCAGCAGTAGTCGTTGCGCTAATACTTCCGCCAACGAAAAACCTATCGTAAAACGCTCTTCAAACATGGTTCAATTGGAAAAAACGGATGTCTTAAGACTATAACTCCCTGTCTCGATGTGGTCGTTTGTGCCGCATCACAACAGTGTCTGCTTTCTTTTGAGTGCTTGTTTATAATCTCAGAGACCACCGCGACCAAATGTTTTCCCATGACTGTGGAACTGAAAACAAATCCGCATCAGAGAATGATGTTTTTGAAAGCAGACTGAATAAAAATACAAAATGGAGCTTATGTACAACACAAAAAGAGGAAACGCGCAATAAGTTTACCATTTGCAACAGCGCAAGTGCATGGAAAGATAAGATATTAGTCACCTGAACAATAACAACAGACTTCCAACAATGTAATCTATAAAGTAGCTTAAATGCATATGAGGACTTTTTCCAGTACAGGACACTTATCGATCACAAATCGGAAAATCAGTGATGGTTTGTCATTCATCATCGGAATGAACGCATACAATTCACAGACCGCGAAATATTCCGAAGGTTTACTTATCCACCGAAAAACAATTTACTAACACATTTTGATGCCCAGGATTCAAATTATGAATACCATTCAATACCTGAATTGGTAGGTAAATGGCATGAGGGCAGTTGCTTTTTGTTTTCGCGGTTGCCATACATCTACGAACCACGAGCATGTGATGTGAATAACTATATAAATTCACGACTTCTGACTACTTTATTGAAATCAAATTCTTGTGTATGCGGAATCCAGAAGTGACCGGTTATGTTCAGTTTCAAACTGAACATTTATACTGTGACTTCTAACTAACAAACATAGACAAACTGGGTGAAGCTGTCACGCACAGAGATTCAATTTCTGATGCCAACCAAAGACATTGTTGCGAGGATAATTAATAGGAACCGCCGAAAACATTGACTACGTAGGAGACGGGTGGGATGTAAACATACACAATGACTACTTTTGTTGATAACAGGAACGTTGGGCATCACAAGTGAACAACTAACTTCAAACATTTGGAGAAAAAATGGGGGAGAATCGAAATCTGACGAAACTGACTTTATAATTCCGCAACAGCGTGACCAATGAGCCCTTCAGACCTGGAATCGACATGTCAGGTGAAATTTTCCGCAGGAGTAGACGAGGATCGAGCCCTTCCGAGCCAGCATGTTGTAACAGAGCACAAATGAAAGCCGGTTTGTCCACCGCGAACAGAACCACCTGTTGCCATAGCTCGCCAGCATTCTCATCACCCTCGGTCTCGTTTGGGTCCGGCCCGTCCAGTGGGACACCATAGATGGATTTCGTGATTGGTGCACCACGTACCTTCCCGAAGTCCGAACGCACGGTGTCTTCTTCACAACAATAAGCGATCGCAGCTGCCGCTGCGGCAGATTGACGTTCCTCCAAAGTGGTCGTACACTCTCCGTTAGAGCCAGAAGACAACTCACCGCCCTAGAATGAAGAAATACGCATGAACATCTTGAAAATTTAGGCAGGAGTATAAAAATGACGGAGACGGTTCACATATCACATCGACAAAACACGACTGTGGCGTAATTGTGGATGAAACTGACCGTAATGCGCGCAGCCGAAGAACAGAACTGAGCGAAAACTAAATGGACAACAAACGCATAACAGTGCCAGTTAGCCGACCCTAGATTACGCTGAAACAGAACGAATCAATCGTTAACGTGGTCGATACAACAGTCTGCATCGACCAGAGCACATCGGTAATTCATTTATAACGGTCATGAGCCTGACCGAAGCGTATTGTGGCTCGAGCCACGGTTCACCGTAACAGTGACGTAGAAAAATTTACAAGAAGGATAAACTCAGACGAAACAATACCAAGCAGAAGAACTGTTATAAGTGCACGTACGCCACTGACAGCTGCACAGTCCCATCGGATAGCGTTTTTAACTAGTGATTCGGGTAATCATGAGGATTCCAACCGGATGGGTGACATTTACGCACTTCACATAATGAAACGGTCAGGGGCGTCAGTGGCTTGACCACCCAGCGTTTTTGACTGTTCAGTAAACAAAACCCGATGCGGAAAACGCTCAGCTGGCAGGCACAATAGTTAAGCCGAGCATTGCAGACTGTGTAACCTGATCAGTCAACTGAACCATCGCATATCCCGAGCATTCCGAAATGCGCGCTAGAGAACGGTCGTGTTTCTCACGCGACCATTTCATCTGATAAGGGCTAACTAACAGAAAAAGATGGTCAAACATAGCAAGTCTGCTGATATCTTCGTCATGAACAGGCCACGTTTCCGAGCCGCAAGGCAAAAGAGAATGCTCACAACCATTGTATAACCTTCAATTCAAAGACGACCGCGCGTCTTTTCGATGTCACAGATGATGCCAGCGTCTGTGCAGTCCTCGCCGATGTCTCATCATGAATATTATAAGCTGACCATTTAGTGCAATTTCAAATTGAACACCACCCACACTTGATCGCAGTCTTCCGGTTGGCCCAGTTAGAAGGAAAACTTGAGTTTCGCCCTTAGAAGAGCTCATCAGTGGTGCATATCATTGTCCGGAACGGAATTCGTACTACAGTCATCATGTTTGAGACTAACCCAACGCCAGTAACCTCACAATAGGCATGACCAAATGATCACATCTAAACGCTCAACCATAACAACCTTGTTCAGCTTGTCCGATCGTTTCGAAAGAAGAACAAACAGAATCGCTCTGTTTTTAAATCTAATCGATAACCCTGTGATTTAGTGCTACCCAACTAACGTGAAACTTTTCAAACTCTCAAACAGATTGTCTGAAATAATGAATGTGGGAGTCAGAATGCTCCGATCTTAAAGCAGCACTTTGCAATTGGAGAGTGCAAAGCCTCTTCTATACAACCCAGCCCCGAGATCCACACAGTTCAGCATAGTGTGCATGTATTCAGCAGTGGAACTAAGTAGCACAGAGTCATCCACACACCCTATGTCGATTAAACAAGAACCACAAAAAAAAACTAAACTTCTGATTCGTTGAGCAAGGCTGAACGTAAACACTGATTACAAATCCTTCATTACTTTACTAATCAGACGTGTTTGTGACTCCACAAGTGATGAAATTCTCTGAACACACTGCGTACTCTCACTGTCCTCATGAACACCTCGTCAACAATTTTGCAAGCTGATAAGTTTCACTACTTGGATAGGTAAAACGATCACTTGTCGCGAACGATTTAGCCGTAACAACTAAGGTGTTGTCAGGACCAACCCGATCGTATAACAACACTTCCGTTTGAAGGTGCGAAAGGCATAACACGTATATTAGTTAACCGGTTCAGCACGATCCACACTTTATATCAGCGGAACTGAATAATCTTATGGTGGATGATCAAGTCGGATACGAAATTGTTCTAACACTTATTGGCATATCTCAACGTGATGATGAGATATGGTCAAAGTGCATAACCGATGGATTTCGGACAACACGAGCGATCGAACGGGCCATCACTCAACAAAATAGACGAAAATCCAAGATAGATATCGTCAGCCAAACACACGAAACCGGGAAGATGTGCACAGAATGTGCGAACTGTGAACTGAAATTTCGGTTCGAAAACGCGTTGGACAATAAAGATGTTGCCATATTAAACCACAATGCCATGTCGTCCGCCTACACGCTTTCAATCAGCAAACTGTCTGATGGAAGCTCCTGTCTTACTGTACGATCTTCCACGAAGACGTTGAGCAACGCGTAGCGATCAACCAACGATCCCAAATAGTCAAAACAAGATTGGATCACAATGCTACGGTACTATTGAACAAATTATCAAAATTAATAATTAGACAACCTCAACAGTTTCGATCGACGGATCGTTTCCGGAAATGAATTACAATTTTGTGCCAAACAGGCTAAAGATGAACTATAGTCACATAATATTCACACCCAAAAGAGTTCTTCCGAGCAGTAAACAGGTGCTACCGGTCCCAGGCGACCGTCTGTCAGTGAAGCTATCAGCGAGACAGATGGCACACTAATCTATAATAAGTCCAGAAGGTTAGAGCGTTGGGCGGAACACTTTGAGGGTCAATTTAGCTGGCCTCCTGCTTCTACTGTGTTGCCGCCACAAACTTGTGATGTAGCACCCTGGTCGGTAGATTTGGAACCACCCACTGAGACTGAGGTTCGCAATTGCCTTTCGGCTCTCAATCGTAATAGGGCTGCTGGCCCAGATGATCTCATGCCGGCACTTTTCAAAGAAGGTGGAGAGGCGTTAGTAGAGGCATTGACTCAGTTGTTTCAACTTGTGTGGACGACGGAGACCATCCCTCCGTGCTGGGGTCACTCGATAATAGTTCCCATATTAAGAAAGGAGCCCGGGGCTCTTGCGAAAACCATAGGGGATTAGTTTGACCCAGTCATTTCAAGGGTTCTGGCATCAATTATACTTCGTCGACTCACTGCAGTTCGGGAGACGAGACATCAGAGAACAGGCAAGTTTTCGTCTTGGTTGGGGATGTATAGATCACATTTTTACCCTTCGTCAAATTCTGGAGCAGCGTCATGTGTACCGCCGGCCAACAATCGCCGTATTTCTCGACTATAAAGGTGCGTTCGATTCCGCTTATCAATCTACACTTCGGGAATCGCCTAAACGACAAGGGTGTACCGACTAAGCATGCGAACATACTCATATCATCATCATCATCATCATAGACAGCAATACATCAGTGGTTCACACTGATGCTTGACTGCCACACAACCACGAAGAACAAAGAAAAGAAAAAAAACTTATATAGGAAGAAAGAAGAAAATAGAGGAGGGGAGGGGAAGTGGACCTAACTACTAAAAATAGCTACGTCTATATTCAACATACAACATCAAGGCGCCTACACCTTGCAAACAAACAACCGAGCTGTGAGTGAAAGTAAGGCGTCATCAGCGAGACAGCTTCCTTACGGCTTTCACTGCCCCGCATCATTAAGTGCACTCACTTCACAGACAACTCGGCCAAACAACGACAGCATTCACGCCACTGAGCTCGATTAGCCGCCATCTCACCTAACGTCTCAAGCCACCGACTCTGTGAGTCGCGAGGGCCCCAGCCCGGGAGACGAACCCGACCTACAGTAGCCAACCCCTTCGTGAACGATTTCATTTGTCTACGCCAGGTCATCATCTGTCCACCTCGCACCTTGCGCCAGTCAGCCGCAGCGTCGGCAAACAGTGCTCGGTGTGGCAAACGACTAGCTGGCATCCTTAGTACATGACCCAACCATCTAAGTCTGTGTAAGATTAAACAGAGAACTCGTTTGACAATCAGTGCCAAACACCCGCTTCCTAACCTCCTCGTTGCTTACTCGCTGGTGCCACCCGATACGAGCGATTGAACGCAGACATCGGTGGTCAAATACCTGAGACGGTTCACGTCCTCTACCTGAGGAAC